>CM021106.1:510475747-510655213 GCA_007115665.2 Sequoiadendron giganteum | reverse complement strand
TTTTTGATGGTTGATTCATAAAAGAAAGCACCTAGGTAGAGGAATCCGATGACAAAGATATTTTGAACTAGCTCTACAAGGATGAAACTGACTCTCAAGCAACAATGGCTACTGTCCAAACCACAGAGTATGGCAAAGGATTTTCAGTCTTGGAAAAGATGGGATATGAGGGACAAGGACCTATTGGAAAAATGAAAGAAGGTATTGTAGAACCCATGCAACCCATCATAACAAATCCAAAATACAAAACAGGGTTGGGATATAAAGAGTATCAAAAGGATGAAGAAACAAAGGAGGACCTAAAACAAAAGTTTGTTGAACGAATCTTACAACTCCAAGCAAGCGATCACTATGAAACTGATTCCAATGAATATGAGTGGGATTCATGATCAAAATAATCCTATCATGATAAGGACATTGATGTGGTACAAAATTATACACCCACACTCGAGGAGGGATAAAGCTCAGGGTTAAGACCACTTGAATTAGGATCGCAAATTATCGATGGTTCAAGTGAAGATGATCAAACTTCTAGCGAGATAGATCACTCAGAAGAAACTGACATCAGAGACCTTGAACTTTCCATAGTATTGATCGATGATGATGTCACCATTAGGACCCTTAGGACCTCTGAATTGAACCCACCAGATGATTTCCTACCATTGGTGCATCCTGAACTCATTGATTGGGATCAAACTGAGTCTATCGATATCCCCACCTTTTCAAATGATGAGGCCATCATCAACTTCCTCTACACTGTTAATCCTAAAATAGGTTCCACCATTGAACATCATAATGAAGCTTCCAGATAGGGGAGTGCCAAATTTACCAGCTGCAAAATGAGTAAGACAAAAGAAAGATCTGATGGTGAAAACCATTCCATGGCAGTATCAGATCAAGAAAGAATAAAAATAAAGAGCGCATCTAATGATGAAAACCTCTCTGAGGTACTGAAGGATGGGAAATTTGACACTCTCCTAGAGCACTTCCAAGAAAGATCCAAAGTTTTTATTGAGCCAATGTAGTTCATCAATATTGGCAATGCAAAAACAGTGAAAACTCTCCATCTAGCATAATCCTTGACAGAACAAGAGAAGCCTAGCTTTATCAAGTTCTTTAAAGAACAAAAAATCAAATTTTCTTGGTCATTTGCAAACATGCTAGGGATAGACCCAGATCTCATCATGCACCACTTATCCCTCCCTCTAGGAGTCAAACCAGTCAAGCAAAAGTTGAGAAAAATACATCCCCACATTGCCTTGTTGGTGAAGGCAAAACTAAAGAAATTATTGGATGTAGGATTCATTAGACCCATCGATTATGCTGAGTGGATATCCAAAATTGTACCTATTTCAAAGCTTGATGGCATCATACAAATTTGTACAGACTTCAGAGACCTCAACAAGGCTTGTCTGAAAAATGATTTTCCCTTACCAAACATTGATATCATTGTAGACTTAACAAAATGTCATGGAATGTTGTCACTCATGGATAGATTTTCTGGCTATAATCAAATCAAGATAGCACTTGAAGACCAGGATAAGGTAGCTTTCACTTTCCCTTGGGGTATCTTCTACTAAAATGTCATGCCCTTTAGATTGAAGAATGCATGGGCCACATATCAGAGAGCCATGACAACCATCTTTCACAACATGATACATACCTTCATGGAAGATTATGTGGATGAATTATTGGATAAATCTCACTAGAGAAGGACACTTGGAGATACTAGAAAAAATCTTCACCTGACTAGAGAAGTTCAATGTCCTCCTAAATCTAAAGAAATGTGTGTTTGGGGTAACATCAACAAAGTTATTAGGATACATAGTGTCAGAAAAAAGGTGTTGAAGTAGACCCTGCAAAAGTGAAAGCTATCATGGAAATGTTGCCTCCGAAGAATATTAATCAGTTAAGGTACCTTCAACGCAGATTTCAGTCAATCAAAAGATTCATATCACAATTGGCTGATAAGACCCATCCTTTTACCCACTTGCTACACAAGAATGTTTCCTTTCGATGGGATGAGAAATGTGATGCAACTTTCAATCAACTGAAGCAATACCTAAAGAGTTCACCTATCCTAGCACCAACAGCAGAAGGAAAGCCTCTCTTATTGTACATAGCCACAACTGATCGATCATTAGGAGCTTTGTTAGCACAAGAATATTCAATAGGAAAGGAAAGAGCAATCTATTGTATCAGTAGAACTCTAAATGGTTATGAAATCAACTATACATCCATTGAAAAATCTTGTTTAGCAGTAGTGTTCACTACACAACAATTATGACACTATATGTTGACTCATACAATCAAACTCATAGCCAAGATAGATCCATTGAAATATCTCCTTAGCAAGGCAAATTTGACAGGAAGATTAGCCAAATGGGTAATGATACTTAGCGACTTTGACATCCAATATGTCGACCAAAAAGCAATCAAAGGGCAAGCTATCGCCGACCAACTAGTGGAGGCACCGATTCATGATGATCATCCACTACACATGGAATTTCCAGATGCTGATGTCTTCACGATAGCAACAAAATAGTGGGTATTGTATTTTGATGGCTCATATACTCAACATAAATCAGGAGCCAGACTTCTATTCATCACTCCCCAAGGGCATACTATTCTGAAATCCTATTGACTGATGTTTCCCTGCACAAAAAACACAATAGAATATGAAGCACTTATCATCGACATCAAGATAGCTATAGAATGGAAAATGATAGAGTTGCAAGTCTACGGGGATTCTCAACTAGTCATTAATCAGGTCAACAATGATTACCAGACAAAGGATGACAAAATGATGCCCTATAAAAGGATGATTGACGACTTCAAGAAATATTTTATTGACATTAAATTTGATCAAATCCCAAGGATTGACAACAAATTTGCTGATGCTATGGCTACCATGGCTTCTTTGCTACAAATTCTGGAAAAGCAAAGACATTATGATTTCATGGTGGAACAATTGTTTACCCCTGCCTATGATGATCCTGAGTCCCAACTCGTATGCCACCTAATTGATGTTGATACCTCAATCTACAAGAAAATCTATACCTACCTAAAATATAATAGCCTTCCTCCCGATCTTTCTCGAAACCAAAAATGAAACTTCATCTAAGAAGCTACTCAACACACCCTTATTGTGGATGTACTTTATCGATGAGGTCTTGATAGAACTCTCTTATAATGTCTAGAACGTGATGAGTCTGAAATAGCTTTGCAAGAAGTCCATGAAGGTATCTACGACACTCATTCAAATGGTCTAACCCTCACTAAAAAACTTCTCTGTTTGGGGTATTAATGGCCAAATGTGGAGAGAGAGTCCTTCCAATTTGTCAAAAGATGTCGGAAACGATAAATCCACGATAATTTTATCCATGCACCAACACAAGAGTTGCAACCCTTTGCATCAACATGGCCATTTTATCAATGGGGCTTAGATCTGGTAGGTAAAATTCATCCATCGTCATCCAATGGACACAAGCTCATCATTACAACAACATAGTACTTTACAAAGTGGGTCGAAGTCGTGCCTTTAATCACCATCATAGGAAAGCAGATCTCATCGTTCATCCTAAACCACATCTTTTGTAGGTATGGTATCCCTCAATACATTGTCATTGACAATGGAAGACCTTTAAAGAATCATGATGTCTAAGAACTCTGTGAAAGGTTCCATATCCAACATCAATTTTCTATGCCCTATTTCCCTCAGGGAAATGGCCAAGCAGAGGCCTCAAAAAAAACTATCCTGAAGATCTTAAAGAAAATCGTCAACGATGCTGGACGAGATTGGCATATTCAACTAAACCCTGCTTTATGGGCCTATTGTACAAGCACCCACACACGCATAGGAGCCACACCGTACACCCTTATATATCAATCTGAATGCGTCTTTCCTATTGAAGTTGAGATACCATCACTTCGTGTGTCCTTGAAAGGTCTCATTTCAGATGAGGATTACCGAGTGTCTAGACTTCAAGAGCTGAAATTGTTGGATGAACGCCATCAGCTTGCAGTGGATCACCTGAAAGCATATCAGCAGAGAATATCTAGGAGCTACAATCACAAGGTTAAACCAAGGATATTTTAGGTAGGTGATTTAGTACTAAAGGAAAATCCTTGTAATCAGCAAGATCGATAAAATAAAGGAAAATTTAAGCCAAATTGGTTAGGCCCTTTTGTTATTGTATCAATCTTTGGATTGGGAGAATATCAGTTGTCTACACCTGAAGGGGATTTATTTGAAGAACCAATGAAAAATCTTCATTTGAAGAATTTCTACACATAATGCATCTAATGCATGCTTAAAAGTCCTAAAAAAATACATAAAAATCAGAAAATGCTCTGAAAAAAATAAAAAAGGAAAAAATACAAAAAAAATCAAAAAAATTGTCTCCTTGATGAAAACCTAGTAAATAGGCATGTTACCTATTTTTCACTACCAACTCAAACAGGTAGAGCTGAATTGTAAATTCAAGCCAAGGTAAATTTCTGCTAAAGTACTCATTATTGTGCATTGTTTCATTACAGTGTAAATTTCAGTGATATTATGCAAAAAAACATTCCAAAATGATATCATAAGTTTGCATAATGTTTGATGTTTTATTCATAATGTACAAACCAGAATCCCACACAAGTCGTGGGAGTAACTCAATTTGATTTTTATAATCAAATAAAGGGTGCATGAAGAAAGGTAAGCTATACAACTAAAAATAAAGAAAGCATAGGGTAGAAAGTGATTCGTCATTGCCTAGAATGACAAATCATTGACAAGTCGAGGTCTTCAGTTGTGATGATAGTTCCAGCTGCAAGCTCTAGTTCCAGCGTATCTGCAAGTTGATGAGAGTGTGGTTAGAGCAATGCAGATCAAATCCTATCATATGCCTTCACTACTAATAGAAATATAGAATACAGTTGATCAAGCATCCATCAAATGATTTCTAATTTCAAAGGCATAAAACTCAAGAGGAAGCTTTCAACTTAAATTATTTTGCTAACATGTTTGTTCACTGTGTAGGAACATGGTTCTTATGTTTGTGATCGTTCCATCAGATATGTGGAGTAAAATGGGCTCCCACAAGGGTTGAGCCTAGCATATCAGGAAGACACCCTCTCATTCATATTGATGCATGAGAGTCATGAAACATAGAGACAATCATGATAGGATAGAGACAAGCATCTACAAGCCTACTATATCAAAGGAATGAGTAAGGTTCTATTATGAAAAGAATTCCCTCATTGTTCAGAATGTAATCCCTATTTCAAGTCTTCAGTGTGTATTTTGAGTGATGACTACCCTCATGTGGTGGCTGAAGCTAATAAACACCAGCAAATAACTGTGGATAAGCAATGGAAAAATTTGATGTTTCAGTAAACTATTTTCAATTGAAGAACCATTTATAGAGTGAAGACAAGTGCATTTAAATGAAAAATCTCCATTCATGGCAACAATAGCAAAGAAAGGAGCAAACTCAGATTTTTGAGGGCATTCAATCTTCTTTCAATCATATCTCACAAACTATAAATTGGGTTTTTGTAATGTTTAGACAAAAATTAGGAAACTGTCAAGTGAAAAAACCCATTAAATTTTGTAAGAACACAGTTTATTGATTTTGGGAATTTTTCACCAGTCCAAGGCAATACTAATGCAAGAAAAGATCAAGTGGTGGTAGCTTATGAATTAAATGACAAAAACATTCAAAAAGTTTGGAATAGAGATTTTTAAAAAAGCTCTTCTAGAGGACAGTTACATTTACAATGGATAATAGCATTGTATAGATGAGGACAACTGGAGATGTTGAAATGTGCAAGACTTTATCATAAGTAGAACACATTGTCATGTTTGCTCTCAAGGAGGTCTTCATGTTTGTAAATAGTTATATGTTTAAACAAGCCTCGTCATAATATAGTGAGTCATCAAGAAGGTTTTCACATAATTGTACACCTACAGATTACAATGTTAGTCAAAAGCATTCCCAATATTGAAACCCCTGTCATTGCTGATTTTTGCAATAGATATTCATCAGACAAAGAAATGAATAAATATTGCCAAATCAAAGTCAAAAAATACTCTATTGAGGACAGTCATCAAAGTCACATGAGGGCATAAATTTCTTCATTTATAATATTAAGATAAAGAGCAACAATGTGATAGACAACTTTGCATGAGAGAGATTTCATCATAAAAGTTTGAGCAAACCCCTATTTGGCATACAACCGTGGCACAAAGACACCAAAAGCTCTATTAAAAAATTAAACATCCAGAATGGAGAAGTCACAACCTGTGATAGATTGTGTTTGATTTTAAAAACCCTCAGTGCTAAGTTTCAAAACCTTTATATTCTTTTTGGTGAAGCTATAGGTAGCTTATGGTCGGCTAAGCCAATGAACACAGGCCAAGCAAGGTTTCTACAGGAAATCATCAATAGAGCATGAAGTCTAAAGACAACAAAATAAAGCATGGAGGCCAAAGGTTTTACCTCACAGAGACTGCAAAATCAGAGTATATGATAAATGAACAAGAATGCATTAGAGGTAAATGAACAAGAATAAAGTAGAGTATATGATAATGCCATGGCCATTCCTTCAGGAAAGGCATGAAAGCATTCAAAAAAAGTGAATAAATTCTCAAGGAAATGAAAGAAACAAAGAAGAAAACCCATCAAAAAATCATGGAGGCCACGCCAAAGGTACCTGAAATACTGAAAATGGAGGAGTTGGCCGTGGTTTTAAAAAACCATTTTTATTTTCAAGTGAATAGAAGAAAATCATGATACAGCTTGAGGTTGTCTTACCCCGTTTGCAGATAAAGAGTGAACTCTCCAAAGAGATTAAATCTTCAAGCAATACATGTCTTTTTCCTCTCATGGCGGCAGTGATCACAGGAAAACAAAGAAAAAGTGTCAAAAACAAGGAAATGCTATGGAAATGCAAGGCCCATGACCTTCAAAGTCAATTAAATGCTCAAGGCAGTGAGGAGAAACCATGAATGGCTTAAAAATCAACTTACCATTGCTTACAGAAGAGAAATTTGGCTGCAACAGTAAAATTTTGTGCTTCAAAAAAAAAAAAAAAAACCAGTATTCTTCATGGCGGTGTAGCAAGAGACTTATCCAACAAGTGACAAGGTGTGAAATGTTTAGGGTTTACTTAGTTTCACCTCTCTTGCCCTAATTCGAAAATGGGCTTTTCACCCTTGATTAAATTCATACTTTTTAATTGATCAATGTCATATGCATGCCTAGGTTCTTAGTAACTGTGCCGGTCCCTTCAAAAAGTTCGAATACTTTGAGTTATTTCCATATGCCTAAATTCCTAATTTAAGCTTTTGATTTTTTTTTTTGCATGAGACCCGATGGATTTGGTTTTATTGATTTTGAAGAAATCAATTAAAATAAATGGTGGGTATTATTTATGTTTTTATGATTTTTTCTAAGAAAAAATCAAAGTTGCATGGAGAGATAAATGTTAAAAATATTAAAAGAAGAATTTTTATTTGGCACCAAGTCTTACTATTTTTTGTTTTGCTAAAATACCATGTAAAGTTGATTAATTAAATGATGAATTATAAATCATTTAATTAATTCAACTATTTTTAGAGCATAAAATATTAAGCAAAGATGGAGTTTCAGTTAGACATGGGCGGATTGGCACAAACGAGGTGACTTTCGCATGCTTGGGCCCACCTTTTCAGGGATTTTCAGTTCAGTTCGAGTTTTCCATGGATTAGTTATGACTTGACAGCGAGTTTGAACTTGAGTGCACTCATTTTTGCATGGGTTTGAGCCTCTTTTTTTAGGCTTTTTTTCTCTTGCTCATAATTTTCCTTGGAGTTATCATTTTCTCACTTAAATTGACTTTCAGTTCCATCTCCATGCCTTTTTGAAGGCTTTTTTGTATATATTGGAAAAACTTAATTGTTTTTCCTAGTTCTTGTTTTTCCTTTTTTTCCTTTTTGCAAAGGGAATTATTTGTAACTCAGTTTTTCAGATTAATACAATAGCAGGTTTACAGGTTACATGGAGTTGTTCCTTTTTGCTTAAAGGATTCAAGTTTTACCTTTTCATTACTGAGGTTTTTGCATTGATGATTGATTTGATAAAATTTATTGTGTTTTAATAAATCGGAAACCTTTAAATTTTGTCTCTTTCATTGATATGAGTTCTCAGATACAATCAAGTTTCAGGTCTTAAGTTGTGCTTGTATTCATCTCTTCAAAGTTGAGAAACATAGTTTCCTACCAGGAGAGATCAGTCAACCTTCCTTCGAAACACTTTTGCAATAAGATTGCCATTAATGAGTCGTGTGAAGTATTCCTTTGAGATTTAATTATGAATCAGTCTGCCTTTTAGATCATCATTTTTAGGTGCAAACATCACCATAGTTAATTTTTACAGTTTAGAATTCAAGTTTAATATTTCTATCCTTTTCCCAACAAAATTACTCAGTTATTAATCAAGAAATCAAATAGGAACCAGCCTAGAATCTGGAGGTCTAATTCCTTATAGGGGACCCACATCCCATGTTTCAACAGATTGTTGAATTTCAACATTTGAGAATTCAGGTGCAATCTAAATTGACAACTAGGCATCTTGGTAACAACAATTTTTTTATAAAATTGGAAAAAGTGCAATAAAAAAAAATGGTGAAAACCTGGCAAACAGACGCTATTTGTGATAAGTTCGGTCGTGTCCCACCTTGGCTTGGTTATCATTGTGCATATCCATAACAATCTGGTTTGTTTCTCACTAGGGGCAAAATCTTGAACTCATTGGAGGCAAACTGTGTTGAGATTAAATCAAAACAACAAGGAAAACTTGGAAAAAACACCAATAACTCTAATCATCAAATTGAATATCAAACATTAATCAACCATCCAAATCAAATCAAACATCAAGACAATCAAATCAATTTTCACTGGATGATCATCTTCTAAATCATGGTTGGATCACTTTAGCCTAAATGTTTAGTTGTTGTATCTTGATTGTTATCATTTATCTCGAGTACCTCAATGATGTCGCCAACTAGAGGGGCTATGATCAAGAATTATATTTTTCTTTGTCTGTTGTCTGTGAGTCAATCATTACTACTATGGAAATTGTCGCAAGACATTCTCTACAAATTATCATTGATGTCATTCCAAATTTGCATGGGAAATGATTAACTCTTGTTTTTTTACGCAAGTGATGCTCAGGTCATCTCAGTCCCATTATACCTAGATGCTTGTGTTATCTTGCACTATCAAATATCAATTGAAGTTGTATGGAAGTTGTACTTAGGTCATCATGGTCTAATTATACCATCGATGTTTATACTAACATTCAACATAATAAAACACTCAATGATGATATCAAGCACAATAAATTAGATGGCAACATTGCATAGATAAGATTGCATTCATATCAATTGTGCATTTTCATTATAGATTTTTTTCCAAGGCTGGCAACTTTCAATATGATGTTATCTCTCATTAAAAGATTGAGTACACTTGACAAAAAAAATAAAATCATTCATTTGCATTAGCATTTCCATATCATATCATTAGAAAGCATTGTCATGCATCCATCCATACATCCATCATTATCATTATCATATCATATACTCGCATTCACAAAATCCAACATCATAAACCATTCATGCATTCATTTATCATAATATTTGCATCACAAAAAAATTCAAAAAATAAAGCATCATCCATAATTACATCATCATTCATTAATTCATTATCATACATCGAAGTCATAATAAATTCATTCTTTCATTCATACATAAACCATTCATATATACATTCATCATAACGATTGCCATAATAACACTGTAATCCATGCCTCATCACAATTCATTGGCATTCATACATTTAGGTCATATATGTGCATTAGAAAAATACCAGAAGTATAGAAAAGTGCATTGCATTCCATTGCCATAATAACATTCATCGCATATAAAAGCATAATCCATGTCACATCAGAGCATAACATTAATTCATCCATACATTTGCATTCATCATACATCCATACATTTATACTTATCATATCCAACATCAATCCATTCATTTCTCATACATTGGAAATCATAAATCATACATATCCAAGCATTTATCATATACTTGCATTCCATATAATAAACCATTTCACATTCATTCATCCATATCATCGATATATACATGTGAAAAATACAAAAACATAGTGCATATCATATCTTTTGCATAACTGCATCCATCTCATACATAAAAAGATAAATGCATCATCCATAAACGCATAAAATCATACATCATCATCACATTAATACATCCATACATAAAACATGGCATAATCATATAGAACAAAGCATAACATATAACACATAAAATAAAATGCATCTATCATAAACATCCATCATGAAATCATAAACACATCATAAATCACTAATCGCTGCTGCATCTCATATATAGCCTCAAAATAATAATGTTAAAGTGTACAATGATGTCAAGAAATGGGAAATGATAAAGCATAAAAAATGTGGCAACATGAGGTCTCTAAATTGGTATACAATGTCTCAATGATATATCAAGAGTGACTGTGGGGTCCTGAGGTACTTCCCTCAGACGTCGCGAGTCTCTCTGGTCCTCTTGCTAAACCCCCTACACCTGACGGACCTACTCCTAAAGCATTGCCTGGTGGCCATGTGACACCCCTGTTGGTGCTCCTCGACTGAGTCCAACCAGATCATGAATGAGCATAGTTAACCTGTCGCTCTATAGGCACTGCCTCATAATATTTGCCCCTATAATACTCTACCTCCTTGGTAGACTTGCGAAGCTCTCTAACTAGATCCCCTGTGCCAGCTCTCTCAACTGCTCTCTAGAGCCTATCAGCTACAACCACTACCTGCTCCCCCTGTCATCGAGCTGCATCCCTCTCTGCTATCAATGTGGCAATCTGGGCCTGTGCTTGCCCCTGTACCTGCAGATGTGCCAGTTGACCCTGCAATGTCTAGATCTGCCCCTACAATGTGGCAACCTGTCCCTGGGCCTGAACCAGCTATGCCTATAAAGCAGTGATTTGTGCCTGTTGCTATGGAGAGGGCACCCCAATTTGTACATGCTACTATGGTGCAACCACCATGAATCTCCTCCTCTGAGGTATCATCACATCTTGAACAAAAAAAGTTGATATGCCTCCTCTACCTCCACCACCATCTTCGCCACCTCCTCCATCCCCATCTCCATCGTCATCTCCTTCATCATATCCTTCATCATCCCCACCCTCATCTCTCCCCTCCTCCTCTCCATCACCCCCGCCTCTCCTCCATTTGGGTGCCCTCGCCCCATCATCATCCAAGGTTGGTACCGACTCATCTGGACTGGACAATCTGGGAAATAGATGTGTAAAGAAATACTAAGAATAATCATTGGCCATGGCTGCATCTGTGATCTCCGGATGATAAGCCCATTCCATTGGTTGTAAAGCAAAGTACTCCTGATAAGCCACATCATATAATAACAGGGGCCCCCAATCTGGTATATCCTGATGTTTGCAAGCATAGTGGACCACTCCTTGTGGCATACCCTATACCCTACCATACTATCTATGTACTCGACCCATAAGAAATCTCTCGATAATGAATTGTGTCCACCCAATCAACAATCTGGTGGTGCACACATAGGGCATCTCTAGATGATCCTTGGCCCACTGCTCATAATCCAGGTACAACCACCATTTAACAGTATCAAGGTCATCAAACACTCGTCTCCAATACTCCAGTTTGCCCAACTTATGCTAGAGAACTGGCCCACTATATCCATAAACATAGGGTCTCCCATGTGGCCGATGTTTATCCCCAATCGACCATGTCACCACTATGTGCTCCCATGCCCAGATCTGAAGTAATGCGACTCCTGCAGATAGTCTGGTAGCTCCAAGGTAAACCACCTGATGAAGATCATGATACAGATGGGCGAGCATGCATGAACCCCAAGCATACCGAGTCCCCTGAAATATCATCTGCTCCAGTGTCCTACCCCATCCCACTGAAAGTCCCTTTGACCTACAGTCGGGACATAAGAAACCACCCATGAATCCAACAAGTACAGAAGGTAATGGGGCATAGTTCTCAAATAAATCTTTCCACGATAGCTCATACCCGCTAATATGGTCATCATGGAAAATCCTTCGTATCATACACAACAACCTCTCCAACCATGGGAATCTAAACAATTCGGTATACATCCTCTGGCATCATAGTCATCTCGCCAATCACCAGGTGAAAGGTGTTGTGGTCGCTATGCCACCTCTCTACTAGTGCTGTTAGTAGTGCCCGATTAATCCTAACCTGGGGCATGTGAATAAGGTAGTACAACCCACATCTCTCAATCACATCTATGTCAGCCTGTACCAGCTATGGGATCATATCCCATGTCTTCAACAATCACTCCCGAGATATCATAACCCCTAAATCACTCTCCTATCAATCATAAAAAAATCGCAAAATCAGCATGAGATTAAATCAAGCAATCAACCTATCAATCTATCAATTGTACCTCGCCTATCATGAGGTATATCTATCAACCTATCATTTATCCTCACCTATCATGAGGTCAATCATCATCAATCAGTCATTGAATCTCTCCTATCATGAGTTTGATCATCATCTAATCTATCATCATCAATCAACATCAACTCAAAAGTTGACGCGATCGAAAACTATCAACGACAAAGAGAAACATAAAAAATTCTTAATTTTGACATGGATGTGCCAAAATAGCGCTTCTATGCGCTAAAACACAGATGCACTAGAAAACCTGATCTATCCGCCACAACAATGCATCTATGCACCAATTCTATGAATGTGCCAAAGTTTGTCACTGATGTGCCATAACAGTCCATCGATGCACTAATCCTATGGATGCACTACTCCATCACATGGATGCACAACTTTATCTAGTCTAAGACCTAATCATTGATGCACTAAAAACCTAAACCGATGTGCTACATTGGGTCATTGATGCACTAAAACATGTGACCTATGCACTCTTCTATCTTATGGATGCGCTAAAACTTTTGACGTAAAATTTTAAAATTAAAAAAAAAAGCGAGAAAAATCATTTCAAATTTCACAAAGAGAGGTTTTTCGAAGTTTGTATCGGAGGTCCATACGCTGCCGAGCGATTGTGCCACCTAACACGCTCGAATCGATGAGTCTCAATTGGGATTAGCATTTTGCTCTGAGTGCTCAAAGTTGCTCAATCTCTCTCTCTTTCTCAAATTTTCAAATGGTAAATGCACAAATGAGCTTATTTTTCACTTTTTACCTATTAAAAGGGCTATTAAGGTGGGTAATTAAGTGGCATTGATTTATTTTATTTTTCAAAAGAAGCTAAATTCATAAATTAATCAACTGGGGCAAACTTCACAACAATTTTTGGGAGATAAATTGTTGAAACGTATTGAAGCTTTCAAAATCATCAACTCATCAAAATTTTCTAAAAATCCTAAAATTCAAAAATTCACCAATTTATCTCCCGAGGGGGCATACATCAATCATCACTGAAAAATCAGCATCTCGGGCATGTCAATAATTTTATCATCACGGTCTGACAAATTTTTTTTCTTTGAAGCAATGTGTCTGCGCACATCACTTCAAAGAGGGGCAAAATGTATACACATAAAAATGGTCTGGAGCACAATTAATTAAATATTTGATATTTAATTAATAAATCCTAATTCTTCTACTAATATAACTAAATTGATAAATTTATTTATATAGTTCATCCCTTAATTCTTCGATTTCAAAAAACATTTTCCTCTTAAATTAATTAAATGCACAAATTAAATAATTTGTCATTTAGTTAATTTCCCTCCTTCATTTAAATTTGAATTTTTAATTCAAATTTGTCACATTTCTCCATATTTCTCTAACTTCCTCCAACTCACCCTCCACATCATCACATGTCACATGATTTATTTTATTTCTAATTTCTAAATTAGAAATATTCTTCTAACCTCCTAACCTCCTTGGAGACACATGGATCCTCTTTCTAATTGATGCTCTTTGACACTTGGAAGACTTTCCCTTCCAAATGGACCAACCTCCATGAAATCCTCCAACCTCTTTGTGCTCTACTGTTGATGTCTCAAGATCATGATCTTAACCATCCATCTTTGCCACCTCATCCCAGGCTTGGAAAAATCTATAAATAGAAGGCAATTCTACAGCTTTTCAAGAGGGATTTGATCACAAACTTATGCTGCATAAATCATATTGGTAATTGAGAGCATTTTGAGAGCATTTTAGTTCATATTAGTATTATCATGGCAATTTTAGTTTTAGCATCTTAATTTGTTGCATTTTCCTACATCATTTCATTTATAATTACATCTTCAATTACAATAATTGTCTTAACATCATTTTAAACACAATAGCATTACATCATAGATCATTTAGCATTGTAATCAAAAATACCAAAAACATGTAGATGTAGGCATTTAGTTTTACATTTCATATAGCATCTCGTTTCTTAGGTTTCCATCTTGTAAATTCATGTGCAACACACAAATATGAGAGCATGAATGGAGAGATCACTGAGAATAGAGAGCAATGAGATGATCTAAGAGGATAGTCATAGCAGTTCAATTTGTTATTTCAAATTCCTTTTATGTAAAACATCTTCATTGATGTGTGTTTAGTTTTACTAATTACTCCACTTTTATACCCACACACTATCTATCTATATCTATGAGTAGTTCTGACCTCGAATTATTAGATCCCCTTGTTCCTTAATTTATTCATCTCTTCTTGTCTACTTCTTGATGTTGTGGTTCTTATGTGTTGTCCCTCGTGTGTGTGACAACATACCAAAAATACATATTTCCATGTGTTTCATGCTACAATGTCTCTCATCTTTCTCTTCTCCTTAGGATAACATGTGCTCCTTTGTGTAGCCATCATTGTTAGGGGGGGCTATCATACTTGTCTAATTTGCAACAAGGATAATTCTTGTAAAAGGATTCCTTGGTGCAAAATTCTTTATAATGAATTTGTTGAAAAAATAATCCCTTGTTGAAAACCTCATTTTCCTAAATGACGTATTCTTTCAACAAGAATTCCTTGGAAAAACTTTCTTTCAAAAAGATCCCTTGGCAAAAGAATTTGAAAATTTTCCTTTGAAAAAGGGTAATTCTTTCCAAAGGATTCCTTGATGAAATTTATTTCAAAAGGATTGCTTGATGATAGAATCACTTGCAAAAAATCTTGTGTCTTTCAAAAGGAGTGTCCTTTCAAAAGGGTTCCTTGGTGTCTTGATGTCTTATGAAAATGATCTTGGATGAAAGAACCCCTTTGTAAAAGCCTTCTTTTCCTGAAAGGATTCCTTGTTATCCCATGCTTGTGTCTTGGTGTTTGGATGTCTTATATCTTGGTGTCTAGCTTGGGGGCAGCTTGACTAGACTTGTATTTTCTATGACTATCCTGCAACGCAGTTTATAGCAACCACAAATCCGATCAGAGTGTCTTGTTGTGTCTTATAATGGTGTCTATTATTTTCCACTTTTTTTCCTAACATGTTTGTTTGCAACTGACATGGTTTTGGTGATATTTAAGCTTACTTTATAGGACTGAAGACTTATGTCCTCTTCGTATTTTGGTGAAGCTCATTCTACATCAAGTATATTGGATCAAAGGATTGCTTCCTCTATGTTTCAGTATATTCTCTTCAATCTCTTTCTAATTTAGTTCACACATGCTTAGACACATATGCTGACTAAAGTGGGGGAAAAATGTAATGACATAAAATTTCACCCTAGTGCAATTTCCTATTATATACCCCTACCTTAGCCTTATAAACTCGACAATGCAAAATTCACCACCTTTGCCTTACTTAAATTCACATGTGCTTTTTGTCATTTTATATTGGTGAGGGAATTTTTGTCATGGATGCCTATGTGTTGCAGAGATGTATGCACATCACATTAGCACCTTGATGATATTTCCACGTCAGGAGACATTGGAGATGTTACGTTTTCTACTGTCCTGCGAATGTAACACCTCTCTTTGAATCTTGACCACTTGAAAATGTCTATTTAGCTCCAAAATTCCTTTTTGAATATATCTCTTAAAATTCCATTCATTCTCTCTACCTTCATTTACTCTATTCTTGCATTCTCTCAGCTTGGTTCACACTCTACACCATTGTTGTTGCTTTTACACCACTTTCTATTGCATGTTGTCAAGCTCTACACTATTAGAACGGTTGTCTTTCTCTCTCCCTTCCTCTTTCAGCTTCACCAAGCATGTAGAAAGGAGGGTAACATAGTTGTTTACTTCTATTGTCTTGTTTATATAATGGCATCTATATTGTCTTTGCATTATATAAATTGTGTCTATTTCCCTTCTTTATCATTTTCTCTCTATCATTGCATATCGGATATCCATGGAGGTGGACAAACCAAAATGGGGGCTTGAATTAGGCAAGCTCCAAACACACAACCACAACACTTTTTTATCATCATATATGTAGGTTCATTATATTCGTGAGGAGCTTGCATGAGGCTGGAGCTTCGGTGAGTTCAGTTTCTTATTCCTTTCCCTTATCATTTCATTATTAGATAGTTTATCTTATATAAAGTTACAATATTCTTCTTGTTGTTTCCATTTATTTCATGCATTTCATCATATTTTTTAAACTATTAGATTAGAACTCTCAAATTGTTAGCACGTCCTGTGAGTTTCATTCTGTGGACCCAACTCTCTGTCCGTACAAGATGCTAGCATGCCTCTGAGATGACAATGAGACACATTTACATCCATCTCACACACTAGTATCCTTTGACCAAGAGCTAGTTAGTTCATAGTCTAAAACCTTTGTGGTCTACTCACCCATTTCTTGAAAACCTCTATCAAAAAACATAAAGAAAATAGAGCTTAGTTTGCTCTTCCTTTTCAACCTATTTTAGTCTTAAGGTAGTCTTGAGGTAGTTGAGGGGATTTTCTCCCTTTAGGCTCTTCTGTGTCCTAGAGACTTGGGAGTAGCGAATCCCCTCCTCTACAAATAGTAGTGATGTAATTATCATCAAAGATGAGAGATAACCCCTCAAATGTGTCCTTCAAATCTACAATATGAGAATCAATTTTTTTTTTGATATACCTGTACAGTACTCATCCCACAAAGATAAATCTAAAAGAAAATGATTATCCTACTTAATTGAAGTATTGGAAGCTAGGGCAACTATAAAATATAAAGAAGTAGGATATGTAGAAGATGGAAGCTCTTCACAATGTGTAAGAACCAAAAGGTTCAAGTAATTAAGTTGAGCCTTTGATGAACTATCCACACTCAATGCAAGAGTATCAACCTTAGAGAAGTCATCATTAGGAGAAAAATGAGAAAATACGTAAAGATTAGAATAATTATCAACTTTAACAACTGCAACAACCTACTAACTCTACAAATCTCAAATAAACACTAAATTTGGAGTGAACTCAACAGTCTTCCCTAAAATATAATGTGTAATATAATATATAAAAAGAATATTTTTGGAAAGTTCATGAATAAAAATGATAGCATTAAAACATCAAATATCCATGTCAACATTTTCTTTTGCACAAACAATCGTATAAGTATTATTTTCCATCAAGATCTTAGATTTAACTGAAGGTTTAAATGTCAAGAACTAATCTAGTGAATAGGCCATGTAGTGGGAAGCTCCAAATTCATTAATCCATCTAAAAAACTTAGGGAATTTAGTTACAAAAAATGCTTTACCTTTCATCTTATCAACTCCATTAGAAAGATCTGATGTTCCTAATTATGTGGATGAGGATGATAATATAGAAGAAGAAGGTGAACTAGTAAAAAATTAGAAGGCCCAATGAAATATTATGCTTCTGAAGGATTTTCCTCATCTCTTCTAATTGTTTCTTATAACGTTTATTCTCACCATGCTCTGGTTTTTACAATATGCACATAAGGATTTCTCTTCCTTAGGCTTAGTCTCTTTATAAGAGGTGGGAGGCTCACTAGATTCTATCTTAGTTTTAGATTAATTTTCCCTTTGTCTTTGGATTTTTGAGATAACAATGTTTGATTCTCGGGGAGTGCATCTAACTAGAAAGATTGGCTTTCTCTCTAGTCAAATGATCACAATATGACTCAAAAGAAGGCAAGATAAATGAGTCACCTAAGCCATCCATGGTGGAATAAAAGGTAGAATAAAATATCTAAAATGGTCCTTTTAACTTAGAAAAAATCAAGAATATACTTTCCTTATCAAATTTATCTTTCCCAAAACTAGCCAATTGAGACATGTAATGTTTGAACGTAGCCAAGTATTCCTCAATGGTAGGAAATTTATAAGGAGAGAGATACCAATTTTGCCTCTAATTACAAAACATTAAATTAACTAACTTAACCTAACAAATTTCTATACTTATCCCATACCTGCCTTGGTGTAGTGTACTCCTCAATATGGAAGAAAAAGCAATCAAAAACATGCATTGCAATCAATCCCATAGCTTCATTACATTTTTTCCCATGATAAACTCTCATACTTGTTGAACAATTCGGATAACTAAGAAGGGGGTGAATCAATTATCACAAAATCTTTCCCTTACTTTCATTAGTTGGGAGCAAACCTTAAATCAATCAGATAAAAATAGATATGAACATGAAAGCACAACACCATGCACAATGAACACCAAAATTTATGTGGAAACACAAGATGGGGAAAACCAAGGAGAATGTTATTTCTCAATTATAGAACACTGGTTAAGGTGACACCGGTTAAGGTGATTTTTACAAGGGCTCACTACCAAAATGCTCACTGTTGGTGGGATCACTACCCAATTAATACAAAAACGTCTGATTACAAAAAAGACAAAATATGAACTAATGAAGTTGCATCTACATATGCATGAAGTCAATTCAAGTTAAGAGCACAATATCTATCTGTAGCAGATCTGGTTAAGAATCTTCTACCCACCTTCCTTGCACAACCTCTACAATACAAATTACTTCTTCCTGATGCTTGCCTTCACTTATTTGTTTCTTGTTGCACAATCCTTCACACCCTTATCACTATTCACACACACAACACTTCTTGTTTCAGTTCCAAAGAGATGTTCTATATATATATAGATGTTCTACATATATATATACTCTAAGAAAAAAATGAGTCAACCTAGAATAACATGGCAGCTTGAAAAACAACCTTGAAATATTCAATAAGGCTTGGTACGCTAGCACCAAACCCAAATGATAGGTCGTACATAAATATATTCTTACCACGTTACCATGAGACCCATAAATAGGTCATACATAATATATGTTCATCTCATAGCATAATTACCAAAAGATTACATGAGATATATTCCAGAGTCGATAGGAACGCCACAACCAAGACCAAATCTTGATCAACATCAATTTTAGTACCAACTAGAGGAATGCAATTAGACATACCAAAACTTGTAACATGCTATATGAATGTCTGGATAGCAAGGATACCCGAAATAAGCTTTATGCATAGTAACCAATATAAAAAATATTAGTCTTCATTATTCTTCATTAACGGTCTTCCACAAATGTCCCAATAAGAAGTACTGCCATATCCAGATCAAGGATAACATCTACACTACACAACATTATAGCTTATGATAGGATAGATCATTTCTGTATATCATCTGAAGCACAACCTTCTAGGTCCCAAGTTTTGACATCAATGACAACAATGCCAAATCAACAACTTCTCAACAATCTCCCCCTTTGGCATTGATGGAAAAACAACAAAAACTCAAAACCACAAAAATTGCAAACAAATTACTCCAAGCGCTCCCCCTTTGTCAAGCAATTCAAATCCTCTTTTTGTTTTTGTTTTTGTTTTTCTCTTCATTTTCTCCCCCTTTTTCCATCAAAGGCAAAGGGCCAAATAAGAACATTTAAAAAATTAAGGAAAAATAACACTTTTCACATGAAAGATTTTCTTGTACCTTTCTTTCACAATTGGAAGAATCCTCTTCCAAGGTTGCACTACAGAAACCATTCTGGCACACACACTGTCCTATAGAACCAAAATCCCAAATGAATATGACCAATCCGGAGACATGCACTATTGTTCATAATCCTCTGCATCAGAAAGTATCCCGAAGAGATGATCCAATTGAACCTCAACAATTTCTTTGACTAACCAAAAAGTCTTGACCAATTCTTCCCTCTATCTCTAAGTAGACAATAAATTAGCTTGCAAATCACCAACTCTTATTCTTTGTTTTCCATCTTTATATTTGAAGAAGTCAAAACACTTCCCAATATTGTTCAATTTAGATTCAATAGCTTCAATTCTACTTCTAAAATTATCAATAGTAGCAAGCCACTAGAGACAATATTTGTAGATGCCAGACATCTCCTTAATGCATTCTATTGTCTCACCAATGTGTTTGGATAGCTTTTGTTTGGTTGTGACACACCTTTCAATCATAGCTTCGATTTTATGTCCTTCAGATCCTTCCTGCAACAACCTTTCTTCAACAACTTCTACCAGATCATCCGGTAACGAGTTAGAAACAATAGAAACGGTAATACCCCTTTTGAGCAGATAATCAACCAAGGCATATTCAATTCTAGGCCTACTAACCGGAGAGAAAGCATTCTACATTTCACCAATATTTTTCATATCACCCTCATCCAACATGGAACGAACTTCATCTTTATCAGGGAGATACTCTTCTTCCTTCTCCTTCTCTTCTGAGATAGTAATGACATATTTTGTGTTAATTTTCCTCCTTTTAGGTTCTGGAGGGGAACCACCAATAACAATCTCTAACTCCTTCTTACTGGAGGAGGAACCCTCCTCAAACTGACTGATAGGAATAACACAAGACACTATTACACCAGAGCACAAATCCATATGCAAGGATGAGAAATAAACTTTGCATGCATTTTCTTTATCTTCCAAATATTCCAAATATTTGTAAACTTGCTTTTTGACAGGGATGTCAGACTTCCACTTGACATTCTCCTTTGACGGTAATGAATTCAAGAAGTAGAATACTAAAGACATGAGCAGAGACCCAAACCAAAAGGGATAACTCTCAACCAAAGACATTCTAACATTCTCAATTAGGTATTCCATTACCAGGCTACACAGGTCAAACTGTTGATTTTCCTTCACCATCTTATGTGTAAGATACACAACAATAGTAGATGTAGAACCTTCACGATTTTGGAAATAGATTTTGTTTGAGTTACCATAAGCAACATATCTTACTACAAGATTGACAATGGTATTTATTAGTAGAGAACAAGGATCTTTGTTGATACTAGTAAGTTCCTCCGCATCTCTATATTTCACCATTTTCTTCCCATGGAGGTCACCAACTGTGAACCTTGGTTTCATACCTGCACAAATACAACAAACAAACATATTATTAGCTCAATATGCAAGGTAAAATGAGGATTCCCCATGAAATCCGTTTACTATGCTCAAATAGAAAGGAAAATGAAGAACAATGCAATAAACCAAATCAAATGTATCTAAGCAAAGAAAACTCTTGATCCCATGGGGGAATTGGTGCCAATTGATGTGTTGAAATTGGCCCTTTCCCAACTCCTTTGTTGCAAATGTTGATGATATGTGGATGATCAAATATCCTTGATGAGATTTTGGCATAACCTAGCTATGAAATTATGAAAATGGTGAATACTTGAGGAGAAATGGACAAAATTAGCTCTCAATGTGAAGAGAGTAACTTTGCATGAGATTGTGGATGAGGATGAAGTTGAGTATAGTAAGTTTACTCAAATTGTGGATGTTAGAATGAGAGGAAGAGTCTCTCATTTATAGATTTCCAAAATGTTAAAGAGAGCAAAATTGAGCAATGTGGGACAAAAGACCAACCAATGAGAGAAGGCCACTTGTACACATGTGATTAGAGGAGGAATTGGCACATTTTGGTCAATGTGTCAATAAATGCCATTGGATTCAAATTTGAAATTTGAATGTGACATGTTTAGAGGGAAGGGAAATGAAGTTAATGTCACTTGGCTCAATGCACAAGGAAATGTAAGAGGAGTGAATGCCTTGTTGGAAGTACCCATCCACTTGGATTTTTGAATTCAAACTTGAGGGAATATTCCTTCCTTATTACTTGTTGAGAGAAAATAGGCAATTAAATAAATCAAAGTAATTGCTTTATTGTGCAAGTTGCATTCTCTAGAGTATTTTAGTGATTGAGATTAACTTAATCAAGATTTTATTAATTAAATGAGAGATTAGGTGATTTGACAATTTTGATTCAAATTTATGAGTTGATTTAAATCAAGAATTGTGGAGAAATATTAATTAAATAAATGTTTTTGATTTATTTAACTAAAGGGGATAATAATAGATTAAATCAAATAAGGTTTAATTTATTTAATTTAATGAGAAGACTTTAGGGATTTAAATAAAATGATTTATTTATTTAAAAGGGGATTTTAGGTTTAATTAAATTAAATTGATTAATTTAATCAATAGAGGAGAAAGACCTAAATAAATAATGATTTATCTAATTAAGAGATGAAAAGTGATGATGAACTGAGAGTGTGATTTAGGAAGAAATGATGTTAGTAATCAAGATCAAGTGCGTTAAATTGAACTGTACATTTTCCATGTCTACACCAGCTTTGCACAATCCAGTAATAGCTTCAATGGATTCCTTAGTGTCCAAAAAAATGCTGCCATCCTTGAATCGACTCAATAGGAACAAGATAGATCCTTTGTCGGCAATCCAGGGGAATTCTCCCCATAAATCCATACCCAAGGCTCTTACATTCTGCAATTCATCAGACTTCAACCCTGGTTCCATTTCCTTCACCTTCCGATGGTCAAACTTGTCCAACTCTACTCCCTTCAGCTTCAGTGGAATTCCACCATTGGATTCATTGTCAACCAATACAAATTCCATTGTCGTGCTTAGCTTTTTCAATCCTTTTATCGCTCAGTGAAAACCTCTTCTTCTTTGCAAACTATGTGAAATGATTTGAAAACTCTATCTTTTATCCTTAATTGCTCATGATGATTTTACCGCCAAAACTTTCATCGATGACACTAGAAATTATACTTCACTTTTCAATTAGCCAGATTAAGCTTCATCATACGTCACCAACTGGATCTAGCTTAGTCATACCGAAAACACATCAATATTACTTTAGAGGGGGGGAACTGACAAGATATGCATTGCAAAACTCCCCCTAAGCCAATACAGTAGGCTCAGATTCTGAAAGAGTTTGTATCGAGATCCAGTACCACAAAAGAGCTCCCCACACTTGTTTCCTTTTTCTTCCAAACCATGACGGTCTTCTTCTTAGATTCATCTGATTCCACAACCTTCTTTTATTTTTAGACTTTTCTAGAGCAACATATCTGCATGTGTTAGCATAATGTCTAGATTGATTGTGTTTGTAACATCTTTGCCTTGACTTAATTGAGAGAACCCTAGATCTGCATTGGTTAGCTTTGTGACCATAACCATGGCATAAGTAGCAATAATCATGAAAGAGATTATTTATGCCATTCCTTCTAGCCAGATTAGATAATTGAATTTTACAATGACTTGCTTTGTAACCAAACTTGTGACAGTTAAAGCATTGAATACTCGGTTCCTTCTTGCTTCTACATTCTATAGCCTTATGTCCAATTTTTTGCAGAGAAAACAATGACCATTAAATGACAAGTACCTTTGAGCATTTGGTTTGCTTGACCAAAGGTCTTTTTGTCAATATTCTAGAGTTCCAAACCTTGCTTGTTACAATAGATCTTGCTTCAGCTTCAACTGCTTTGTCTTTACCCTTAGTATTTTGATTTGAGCTTTCCCTTGAGAAGCCAAGTCTTTCCTTATCCTTGTGACATTTCTGGAGGGACAAAAATTGATCCAGAATTATGCTACTTTCACATACTCTTGCTTCTGATTCCAACCTTCTTAACTCTTGATCTAACTTTTCATTTTCTTCCAATTTCTATTTGATGGTATCCTTGAGATTTTCTTTAGTCTTCTTCCATTCTTCCACTTTCTATTTAATGGTATCTTTGAGATTTTCTTTAGTCTTCTTGCATTCATCCAACCGTAGCTTTAGATTCACAACACTTTCCTTTGACTCCTTTAATTCCTCACCAAACTCTCTGTGTCTTGCTTTGAATTTTTGAATTTTCTCCCTTAGATTTGAGATATAAGAATTTTCCTCCTTCATGTTTTCTTTCAATTCTTCATTTTCAGATTTTGTACTTTCCATATCCTCTAACATTGTCTTCAGTTCTTCATCAAAGTAGTAATCTCCTGCCATCTTGTTCAAACTTCCAAGATCTCCCTCAAGTGGTTAAGCTCTATCTGCAAGGGACCAAGTTTTGATACCAATTTTTGAATAGTCTGGATAACTGAGAGGGGGGGTGAATTAGTTATCACAAAATATTTCCCTTAATTTAATTAATCCAGAAAAAACTTAAATCAATCAGATAAAAACATATATGAACATGAAATCACAACACCATGCACAATGAGCACCAAAATTTACGTGGAAACCCAAGGGAAAAACCACGAAGAATGCTAATTCTCAATTATAGAACATTGATTAAGGTGACATCAGTTAAGGTGATTTTTACAAGGTCTCACTGCCAAAATGCTCACTGCAAGTAATGCTCATTGTTGGTGGGCTCACTGCCCGATTAATATAGAAACATCTAATTACAAAAAAGACAAAACATGAACTGATGAAGCTGCATCTACATATACATGAATTCGGTTCTAGTTAAGAGCACAATATGTATCATATCTAGTTAAGAATCTAATTCCCGCCTTCCTTGCACAACCTCTGCAATATAGATTACTTATTCTTGACGCTTGCCTTCACTTCCTGCTCTATTTCTTTTCACACAATCCTTCACACCCTTATCATTGTTCACACACACCACACTTCTTGTTTTGGTTCCAAAGAGATGTTCTACATATATATATACTCGGAGAACAAAATGAGGCGGCCTAGCAAAACATGTCGGCTTGAAGAACAACCTTGAAATATTCAATAAGGCTTGGTACGTTAGCACCAGACCCAAAGGATAGGTCACACATAAATATATTCTTACCATGTTACCAAAGGACCCATAAATAGGTCATACATAAGATAAGTTCATCTCATAGCATAATTACCAAAAGATTACATGAGATATATTCCAAAGTCGATAGGAACGCCACAACCAAGACCAAATATCGATCAACATCAATTTTAGTACCAACCAGAGGAATGCAATTAAACATACCAAAACTTGTAACATGCTACATGAATGTACGAATAGCAAGGATACCCAGAATAAGCTTTAGGCACAACAACCAATATCAAAAAGATTAGTCTTCATTATTCTCCATTAACTATCTTCCAAAGATGTCCCAAAAAGAAGTACTTCCATATCTGGATCAAGGATAACATCCACACTACACAACATTATAGCTTACAATAGGATAGATCATTTCTATATATCATCCCGAGCACAACCTTCTGGATCCCAAGTTTTGACATCAATGACAACAATGCCAAATTAACAACTTCTCAATAATACTCCCTAGTAAAATTAAGTTGATACTCACTCAAGATATATGACAAACCTTATGCCAAAGTAACTACTGCATTTCACCTTCCATTTATGATAATAATGAGGAACAAGTAGCTCAAATAAACTTGATTCAACCATGAGAGAAACAAGCATCAAGAGAGTAAAAGAGATAATATGCTACAAAAATTTGATATAAAGCCTCCCAGATTTGAATCAATAATGAAAATGAATCCCCCCAAAAAGATAGAACTTCTCTATGTATTAGTATGTCTAAGTAATTAGTCATAATGTGATGTTTACAAAAATTGAATAAATTGTACCTAGGGTTGAATTCAATCAGAAATAACTTATATCTACAGAAAAATATAGAAAATTGGCCTACACCATTGCAAAGTGCTAAAAACAAGCTTTCCATTAATATTATGTTTGTGAAAATTTGACTCATATATCAAAAGATATGGCTCCCAAAAAAATGTTCCCTATTATGGATTTAGGAGAAAAAATATGGTTCTCTAAGGGTTAGTGGTAGGTCACCAATGTGATCAGGGGTGTTGTCAATAGAAAAACATCGTGTGTCTCTGGTGGTGGAGCTTGGCCAAGTAGAGGGGGTTGGGTGGTATGAAGGTGGTCATGCAATGGTTTCATTGGTGGTGGTTCCATACGCCACTCAAGAGGAAATCCCTCGTGGGGCTACGCAAGATTGAGCACTTAGCTAAAGTACAACTAGAGGCTAAACCCCTTAAAATAAATTGACATAAGTTTAAATAAAAATAATAATTTATTTTAAATTGAAATCATGCCTTTGATGGATAGCTATGTAGAGCTTGTACCTTGATTACATATACAAATAATCTATATAATATGTTGACGAATATTCCATTGACATCAACATTGCAGACCCTGCCAAGCCCGTATGGTATGTATTTGTACTATACAAATTTTATACAATTATACAAATATAAACAGTGGTAGGGAACTAAAAAAATTCTTTGATGGCCTAGGGTAAAAGTCTGAGGTTTTGACAATTTTAAGTAAATGTTAGGGTTTTTGGGCCTTCTAGATGCAATGGAAGGGTCTATTTTGACCCAAAATACTCTAAAAATGTAGCTACCTTCTAGATCTGGCAACCACCTTCTGAATGCAAACTCTTGTATATTTGGCCTCACATGTCCAATATGGACAAAACAAAAGGAAAAATTAACTTTCTTGGACACCCTAAACTCAATGGTGAGCTCATATTTGCACCAGAAATCTCCAAAATGAACGTGCAATATAAAGCCTTAAATAGAAACCCCCAAAATCTGTATTTGTATCATTTTTTTAATTCTCTAGGTCATCATATGATTCAAGAGAAGCGCATACTCAACTTTTCAAGATCCACCAAGATTTACAACCTAACAATAGCTCATGCACAATATCACTCTCAAATCTAAGGAGTTTGCATACCTAAAGCTTTGATACCATGTAGGAGTTGATAATTAGCTCACACACCCTAAGATCACCTACAAAATAAAAGATAACATTCCATAAGAGAGTATGACAAGAAAATAGCTTGCTTGATTATGATACAACAATGTACAAGTTTCTTAATCCTTAGTTCTGTAGAAAACCGTGTTAAGGAAGTTTTATTGGAGAGTGACAATATGTCTACTCCGAGACTATATTTTTAGGCTTTAGAAATTTCACCTTGCTTTGTTCTTGCAAAAACCTATTAGCCTTATAATTTCTAGCCCTAAACTATATCTTATGTCTATTATTATTAAAGGAAAATGGGTGTCATTTGGAGACTTGCATATTCTTTCATCTTCTAAGGGGAAATGTAAAATTATCAAGCTTTCTCCCTTCCTTGTTAAGAATAAATTTATTTTCGATCATGAGCTTTAGAAAGAGGTTTCTAGAAATGATGAAAAAGGCTACCCTAGGTTTTCTTCCCTTGGATCATTCTTGTTTATCACTTCTCAAACAACAGAGGGTTTTGTTGATGATGTTGGAGATGTTAAGGGGGTAAGTGCAAGAATTTGAGTCCATGAAACGTGGAAGTTTTTGCCTTAGCCAAAAAAATGAAATCGACATTGCAAAAACGAGATCTCCAACATCAATGTCACAAAAAAATACTAACTTTGGGCATATGTTTGAAGGCTTTCTTTGTAGAGTTTTTCAATGAAATTAAAACCCATTATAGATTAGACAGTGTAGATTCCAAATATGTAAATTTTTTTACAATTGGATCTTTTATTTATTTTTCATTTAATTTCTAATTAAACAGGTCCATAAACTTGAATTATCAGTGTTTTTTAGTATTTTAATAACTTTTTATCAACATAACATTTTTATGAACGGATTGCATGAGAACAAACTTTAGACAATTCTTTTCAATTTAAAAAAAAAAAAATCAAAAAATGATAAGTTTAGGTCATCTTATGCGTGTCGTACATGATGATTTTTCAAAACGACAGATATGCCTAATAACAATTTAACAAAAAAAAAAATTCCATAAAAAAAATCAAAAACAAGGTTCAGTGAGTCACAAATCTTTTCCCAAAAGGATTTAGAAAAATACAATAATTTAGGTCAAAATATGGATGTCGTACACATGCATTGTATGGTAAAAAAAAGTGACTTTTAAACAGTGGTTTTTAGAAATGCCTATTGAAACTGAATTTGTACAATATGGGTATTGAAATAAATTACATATTTGGAAACTAGACTCTGAGTACTACATTTTATAATTAGTGACTTTTTTGAAAATTCCATTTCTAAATGCTTCAAATTTTAAGGTCAAAGTGTCAAATTCTGAAAATCAGGGAAAACACTTCCACTTTTTGACCAAAAAGTGGACTCAACTTCTTGCGAGCACCCAAGGGTAAGATGGCACAGTATAAAATTCAATGCTCCAACAAAGGTCAAGTAAATCCTGCTACCTCCCCTACTATTAAAGGAATTTCATTCTTAGAAAAGGAGACCATTTATGTTTGAAAGAAAAAATCCAAGACTATACCTAAGGGCAAGTATAACCTTGATAGTAAGGTTACTAAGGATAAGTCACTAAGTGGTCTATTTATTAGAAGATCTAATAGATTAGTGCTAAAAATTTACTCCTATTGATACTCAAGTTCCTAAAGTAAATTTGATAGAATCTAGTGATAAGGATTTTGCTGAGCAAGAGGATCTTAGCAGTGATTATGTTGACAGAATAATCATTCTATTGAAGTTGAACATATTTTTAGCTTTTCTCCCTTATCAATGACATTGATAATTTTTTGTTGAAGAAACTAATGTACCATATGATACTGCAAATTTTTATTCTATGGGTGACATAACGGCTTAAGAAGATATTAAGGGTAAAGGAATTATAGAGGATAAGAAGACTGGCACTATGTATTCTTGTTCTCATTGATGCGTCTATAACACTAATCTTCTTAACACCATACAAGAAAGGATGGACACATTGGAAGTGAAGGAAAATACCATTCTAAATTTCAACACTAAAGTCATGCATAATTTAGTTTCAACTCCCACTATGCTTTAGTCAGCTACACAAGATATTAAGAAAATGATTCATGAATAAGGACTTAAAGGAATATATTTTTAAATTATTTTTTGGTAATTGGGGAAATGTCTCTTGTACCCAAGGTATGATATAATTTTTTTTGTTGTTGGTTGGTTGTGTCTATGTTATTGGTTTCTACTTTTTGGTCTTCAATTTTTTGTTTAGTCCTATTTTGGATTATGTTCTTCTAGGCATATGGGATTGCTTTGTAGAATGGTTGAGGCCCTAGTTTTCCATTTTATCTTGTAAAAAATAGTAAATTATAGTTATATAAAATTGTTATATATAATTATAATAATTATGTCAATATAATTAGAATCTGATATATGCAGGCCTTGTGTCTTTTGCTTAAAAAAATAATTTAAAATCTGATATAAATACATTATAATTAGATCTATATTAATTTTTATGATAAATGCTCTATATAAATATTAATATTAATATATATGTTAAATACATGTATCTAAAAAATCAATAGATATTAATTTTGAATTAATTTATTTACACAAGAGTTATTAGACTAAGAGGTGCTATATAGTGGCAAGAAAGGGTAGAGCATATTTCCTCAAAATTAAGATGTCTCAACCTTATTATTTCCTAGCATTGTATTTAAGTAATATGTATTTATTTTATGCCTATGTAGTATTTTCTTTCTCATGTTATTTTTTCATCTAATGTTGTATGGAATGACGAGTTGTCATCACGTTGGTAGGTGATAAGGATGTATTTCAACCCACATGGGAAAGTAGGCATCCCATTTTGTGTAGAGATTCTCTGACATGTGTTGGCATCTTGTAATTATTGTATGATAGATTCATATAATATAATCTATGACAAGTTGTACAAGTGTTTCAAACCATCTTGCATGGGGAATATGGGTGCTTAAGATGGGTGATGACAGGTTGCAAGAGAATCAACTATTATTAGTCAATTATGATTAATTATCTTACAACTATGATTGTAGTTAGTTATGATGAGATTTTATGACAGCGTAAGAGCATATGCCATACCTATTTTTGTCAAAATTGGAGAGCCCAAGTTTGGAGGTTTGAACTAGGAGTTAGAGAATTTTGTACAAGTGTCATTTTCATGCTAAGAGGTGTTGGAAACTATGCCACATGGATTTGGAAGCCCACCTCTTGTGACATCTTCTAAAAGATACCTTCATACTTGTATTCTCTATATATTGGATGCCTTGGAGTGTACTTTGTAAGTTGTAATTTACAGGTATTGATATGTTGTCAAAATTGCTTCAGAAGATGATATTATAAACTCCTAGAAGAAACTTGCTCTTCAAGTGTTGTAACCATTGTTTATTTTGTAATAACTTGATTAGGCTTTTGGATTATGGGTTTTTTCTCTCAAAAACCATGTATATTTTGTGTTGTGAGATTTATACTTGCTTAATTTTGTTATTTTCTTTCGTATATTGTGTATCTTCATCTCTATAACATCTAAGAGATTAAAATTTGTATAACTCTCCTCATTATATTGGTGTAGCAAGTGTGCTATGTGTACCTTGCTTCCTTTCAATAATGGTGTGAGCATGTTAACAAAATATTTTACCTTTTACCTTAAATTTGATAGCCACTAACATGTCAAAATATAAATATTTAAAATTAAACACAATACTAATATTTATTTATTTTTCGTTAGTAAAATAGTTTTTAAATGATACCATACCCTTTATTGAAATAAAAAGGACTATAAAACTCCCTAAAAGAACCAGGGGCTCAACCAAAATACATAATTAGGACCACAAACTATAATAAAACTAGCAAAGGGCTTAAAATTGTTAGAGTGAATTAAGTTCTTGTACCTAGTTAATTCATTCACTAGGTAATTAGAAGACTTATTCACATGTTAAGTTTACTTAGGACATAAAATTCTTTCTAGAAGTCGTAGTTGGCTTTTCTAGAACTTATCTTATCTAGCTATTTTGCATGATTCCTAGGTAGTTAGTTTGTTAGTTGTCTCATGCCATAGGATTATGACATTTGTCAGCATCATGTTCATTACTACATTTCAAACTTTCCTATATAAGGAAGGTCTTTGTACTTATATGTAATATACTTCATACCTCATCATTTTGATAGGTCTTAATATCAAGCAAGCTCATTTTCTTGCATATCCTCTTGTAGAAGGTTTTCATTGTTTTTGCAAGTGGTCTTGGGTATTGAGCTAATCTTCAACTCTTACAAAAACTAAGTCAACCTCAAAAGGGAGAATACTTGATAGGCTCATGCAGAAGTTGACAAACAAACAACAAGCCAATTGAGTAGAAACAACTAGAATAGTAGCAAATGACAACTAATGTTGGAAATTCAAGGTGAAACTTGCAACAATATGAACTTAAATATGTGGTTACAAATATGAAATTATATATTCAATATTACCAATATTATTATATGTGATTAAAAATTCTAAAAATGAAAAAATCAGTAATACCACAAGTTGAGAATCACAAGTGACATAAGATATACGTAGAGAAACCCTTGCAAGAAAAAAATCCACACCCAAAGAGATGCAATGTTTATATTAAGCTTCAAATAAGATACACCAATACAACACTCCTCTCTAAATTCTAGAAGCACTTCATTAATTTTTCAACCTACAAACAAACTCATGAAAATCACCAACTCAAGGCTCCAATATATAGAAGTTTGTGGGAGAGAATACCACATATGGTATCCCGAAACAACAAGTAAAACCACCTGGAAAAACCCACGCCCCCCCTTAGTGGGTAACCCTAAAACATGGTGAAAAAAATTAAATGATCACATGACCTTCACATGGGCGCCTAACCCATATCCAATCAAAATTAGTCAATTCTGAGTGCTCCATAATGGCTCTGAGGGCCCAAATCTAGAACATTAAATCTTGGGCAACCAACCCAAGATAACATGCAAATAACATGCAAGAACATGCATTGTTGGGTGGTCCCACCCAAAATTTGGACACCCAAAAGGAATATTCTCTTGAGATTCTCTATAATTCTCACCGTAGTGGATCCACCTTTATGAATGCAATTACGATTTGTCATAGGAAAATAAATAATAAATATTTTTCCCATCATGTCCTTTAGAACACTTTCCAAAGAATGTGGAGACACACAATTATCAACTTAGGATAGCAATTATAATATCACCTATCCTAACATTCACTCACTTGACATTATACATTACAATTACATCCATGAGATACAAATAAAAAATTATAATCAAGTATAGTGATCAAGGCCCATGGCCTTCTTGCACAAAGAGAACTTATTCACGATCACTAGCTTTGTGAGAGAATTTATAATATTATCCAAAGTGTCAACCTTCTCAATCAAGACCTTATCACTTTTAACCATCTCTCTCACAAAGTGATACTGAACATCAAAATGCTTAGTACAAGCATGATACATAGGGTTTTTGGCTAAATATATGGTACTCTAACTGTCACATCCAATCTTCACCATCCTACAATAAAAACCAATACCATTACCAAGTCTCTATAACCAAACCACCTCCTTAGAGGCATGTTTACCAGACATATACTCTGCTTCGATGGTGGAAAATGCAATCGTATGTTATCTTTTACTCATCCAATTCACTCCACCTCCAAACATAGCCACTACTAGACCTTCGAAAGTCCAAGTCATGTACCTAATCTACATCAACAAAACCATGTATTTCTAATGACTCAACCAAATCATTAGTACCGTGATAAATCAAATAGTAATCAGAATTACCACACAAATATCTAAAAACCCTCTTAACAAAAGTCTAATGATCTCTACCAGAGTTAGATTTAAACCTACTCAAAACTCCCATTCCTTGGGCTATATCTGGTCTAGTGTAAACCATTACATACATCAAACTACCAAAAACACTAGCATAAGGAAATTTAGACATCTCTTTAAAATCATCATCAAAATTAGGACACATGTGTAAACTTAACTTAGTACCAATCAAAAATAGAATATTATTGGTTTATAGTCATGCATACTAAACCTCTGTAAAATGGTATCAACATACTTACTCTAACTTAACCAAAGTTTTCTATGAACCTAATCTCTATGGATCTCCATCCCAAGGATATATTTTGCAGCCCCCAAATCCTTCATATCAAACATGCCAAAAAGTTGAGTCTTAAGCTCCCTAATCACCACCTCATTGTTACTCATAAACAACATGTCATCAACATACAAGACAATGATTAGTATATGATCATTAATAAACTTAATGTAAACACAATTATCCTCCTCACTCCCATCAAAAACCTAAATTCAACGTGAAGACATCAAAATTATGGTACCACATCCTGGGTGACTGTTTCAAACCATATAAAGATCTCTTTAACTTGTAAACCAAGTGTTCTTTTCCTTTCACAACAAAATTGTCAGGCTATCACATATGAATTTCTTCCTCAAGATCCTCATGCAAGAAAGGAGTTTTAACACCCATTTTCTCTATGTCAAAATCATAAGCAACAATAATAGACAATAGGAATCTAATAGAAGTTAACTTAGCAACAAGAGAGAAAATTTCACCAAAATCAACTTCCTCTCTAGGAGTAGCCCTTGGCCACAAATCTACCTTGTAATACTCTAACCAACCATCTTCTCCAAATTTATTTTTAAATATCCACTTGCAACCAACGGGCTTCCTTCCTTTGGGAAAATTGACAAGATCTTGGGTATCACAACTATCCAAAGACATCATCTCCTCCTGCATGGCCCACATCCAAGTCTCACTTTCTTCTAAATAAAGAGCCTCCCTATAGGATCTAGGTTCATCATTAGTTCTCAAAAAAGTAAATACATAATGATAATTAGATGGGTTATACTTGTCAACAAGATTTCAATGTCTTCTAGATATCCTCAAGGTAGGAGTAATGGGCTCTTGCTGCTCTTCTTATTCTATATGCTCATCCTACACATCATCAGAACTCTCTGAACCATCTTCTTATTCTCCATCCTCAAATCCATTTGATTGTTCTTCCACATGTGCATATTCTTGATTTTCCATCTTTATCTCAAAGTGCACTATTTTTGTCTTATATTTCTCCTTTGGTTGTTCTTCACCTGAGTAAGCTCTTTAAACTCCCTGAAAATCACATCTCTAAAGAAAACCATTTTACGAGTTAGTGGATTCCAAAGCTTATAACCTTTTACATTCTCATCGTAGCCAACAAAGATGCATTTATGTGCTTTGGGATCGAATTTAGAACACTTCTCTTGAGGCACAAGAATAAAAGCCTCACAACCAAAGACCCTTAAATGTGAAACAAAAGGATTTATACCTATCCACACTTCATAAGGAGTTTTATCAACAAGAGCTAAAAAAGGATATATATTACCCAAATAACATGTAGTACTAACAAACATATTTCTAGATGGTGAGGAGCGGGAACCGTAGCAGAGGGAGTTTTTTGAAAACTGAAGGTGACTTAGGCAATGGTGAAGACGATCTTGATGGCGATGGAGACTCTTTCTTCCGGCCTCCCTTAGTCTAGTCCTTGGATCTTCAGATTGTTTGGAGATTGATGCTCCTAGGCAGAGTTTTGGTTGTGACAAGGGCTAGGAGGTTGGCGGGAGGCAACAAATTCTTATCTACTGATGTTTCTTGTGTTGCTGTGAGAGAATTGGATGGCATAAGTTTTGGTTTTCTTGCTAGGTTCTCTTTGGTGGGTGTTTGTGCTATGATGGTTGCGTGCTTTGCAGATTATTCTACTGCTTCTGGTGCGGTTGTGCTCAGTGTGGGCTTTGTGGACAATAGGGAGGCGTGTTTGGTGGATCCGCTTTCCTCTCCATTCACTGTCACTACTGTGGTGGATGTTATGGGGTGTTGGTCTTCTCTTCCCTCTATTTTTGTGAGGCTAGTGTAGGTGACCTTCTTGTTTGTCCTCTGGCTGCTTTCTCAGCTGTGGGTGAGCGTTTGTCTCTCTAAGGATGACTGGTTGCAATTTGGGCTATTTTTTGCTCTAACTCGGTGTAGTTGGAGGACTTGGTGGTTTTCTTTGCTGGCTCATTTTGCTTCTTATTTTTCCTTGGTTTGCATTCGCTTCTACCTATTGCCTGCTTGGTGGCTCTCTTGTGGGATTTTTTGTTCTTTATTTGTTTTAGCTTTTGTTTCCCTCTCTTTGGTTTGGTGGTGGCTTCCTCTGGTTGATTGTAAGGAGCTTTGGCCTATTTTTGGCCCTAACTGGAATGTTAGGGTAGCTTGGTGTTCTTTCCTATTGGCTTTTCTTCTTACTTTTTTCTTGCTTGGGGCCCCCTATTCCTCGTGGGGTTTGACTGTTCTTGTTCAGTCAGAGTATGAGACTTTTCTTTTGGTGGCCTGGTGGCCTTTGTTTCGGTTTGTTGCTATTTGTTTTTAGGCTTTGTTCTCTCTGACTGGGGCTTCTTTTTGCCTTGTTCTCTCTGGCTGGTTGTTTGTGGTCCCTCCTTCCTCTTGTTCCCCAACTAGATGTTGCTACTGGGGTTTGAGTCTTGTGCCTGGAATGTGTTGTTTCCTTTTTATTTTTTGTTGGCTCAGTGGTGGTGATCTCTTTTGGTGACTCTGAAGAGGGTTGTGTTCGTGGTGCTGGTTCTAGTACTGAGGTTGCTGAAGGAGCCCTCGTTTGTGCTTCTTGTCGATGTGCTGGATATCTCATTAGACCCTATGGAGGTGGGTTATTTTCCTTTTGAGGTGGAATTGGATGGAGATGGTTTTTGGGTCCCTTAGTTGCAGTTCCTATGAAGGTGGACGCTTCTCCTATGGAGGTGGAGGGTGAGGGGGTTGGAGTTTATAGGCTGTGTTGGATTAGTTGAGCAGGGTTTCCAGTCTAGTAGAGGGGATCTCCCTCCTCTTGAGGTGGAGGTTGAGTCAGTTTCCTGGTATTGGATGTTTTTGTGCTGCAGGTTTGCTGATTTCTTTTTTGGGTTCTTGAGGATTGCCGGGCTCTCTTACCCCACTTTTGTGGTGGGTTTGGTGGAGGTGCTGGTGCTTTTGGTTAAGGGGTGGATGGTGTTTTACACCATTAATATGGTTATTTTCTTTGGCTCTGGGGTGATTTCTATGAGCAGATGGTGTGTTGATGCTTGGTAGATGAAGGTTGGTATTCTAAGTTTCCCTCTTTGTCCTAGTAGGGTGAACTAATTTGGGGTTTGATGGTGTCTTACACCATTAATCTTGTTATTCTTGGCTCTATGGTGTATTCCATGGTGACTATGTCCTTTGGCTTTGAGGTGAATTCCATGGGTGGCTAGTATGCTGATGCCTAGCAGATGCAGACATGTTATTTGTACTTTTATGGGTTTCTAGGCCCGAATAAAAGGGTTGCTGGTCTTGGTTAAAATCAGGTTATGTAAGGGTCTCAGGCCCTTGCTTGTTTGTTTTTTGCAGTATGTAGTCACGCTTATTTTTTTGAGGTTGTTGTAGTGTTGTTGTTGGTTTATGGTTTATCTTATGTGCAGCTTGCTTTCCTTTGTACTGGGTTCCGAGCCCCATCAAAACCCATTTTTTACCCTTAATCAAAACATGTAGTACTAACAACTTCTACCTAAAAGAATCTATCAAGCTTAGTGCCACTCAACATGCTCCTAGCTCTTTCCATCAAGGTTCAGTTCATTCTTTCTGCTACCCCTTTTTTTTTGGTGTGTATAAGGAGTAGTATTTTACCGAACAAAATCTACATGCTTAAAAAATTCATCAAATTACCTAAAAAAATATTCACCCCAATTGTTAGATCTAAACACCCTTATCTTATAATTTGTTTCTTTCTTAACTAAGGCTTTAAATTTCATAAACTTAGTAAAAACCTCATATTTTGTTGGGAAAGAATGCAGGCATCCTAGAAGAAACATCCAAGATCAGAAGTGCCTTCGGTAGCTTTTGATTCATTAGATTGCCTCAAAGACATGAACTACTATGCCACAAGGCGAAATCAAACATAGTTCATTTACCACATTGACCCTTAGAGAAAAATAAATACTTATTAAACCAATTCCAAACAAAACCAATTAACAAATTTAATCATGTAGAACCATTAAACATGAAAAATGGAACATAAAACATGGACACATAGATTTACGTGGGGAAAACCCTTTCAGGTAAAAAAACCCACACTCCAAAAACCCTTTTGGTTGACTCTCGATCTTAACAGTTAGCGAACGATCACCACCAACTCAACACAGTCATCCAATATCCATCGAATAACTTAGCAGTAAACCAAGCCATCTTTCGTTCAATCAAGATCCACCTTTCAAGTCCATCGAAATGGCCAACACCATCAACGACAGATCAAAATGTCTCATCGAAGTCCCAAGTCATCCCGATGTCCTTAACTGTATTCTGAAGCAACTCATCGACAAGAGTCACATCGACATTCAATAGGAACAAATCCATCGGCAAGACCATAGGCATCGGTACAACATTCTCAAGTCTAGCCGAAGACCCTCGATCCCTCTTAGATTGGCAAGATTCTCCGTGATAGATTGGAAAGAGTCACATCGACATAAATTTTCGGCTAGACTCCTAGCATCGATTAGAGTTAGAGAACTCACACTGACAATTCAGGTCACACCGACAACTTTCGTCCGAAAGAGTCTCCCCGATTTGAACTTCTCGACCAAACTTCCTACCATCGGTCTGAGTTAGAAAACTTGCACTGATAGTCCAGGTCACACCGACACCTTCTGTCGACAAGACCGACCACTTGTCTCACCGATCTAACCACTTCGAGCCTTTAGAGCTTAACTGCCTATCGAAAAGACATCCCAGGTGTCTCACCAATTTTTCTCTTTTAGTAGGTTCAGGTCAGTAAGATTGAGGCACATGTTTCCAACAATATTCCACTTGATGAAGAACTTACTGGCTCCTTCCATAAGCAAATTCAAGAATCTTAAACAATGCTTCCATGCTCCAACCAAGACACCAATCTCAAGAACACAAGCATCAGATCCTATAGATGACAAAGGATTCAACACTTCCACCACTCCACTATACTCACAAGCTATACAAAATAAACACAAAAATAGCTTCAAATCCCTCACACATGAACACAATAGTGAATTCATTCTCTAGAAACAAGATAGAACATCAGTTAGAACAACAACTAGAAAACTAACTGCTCCCATCCAACTGATCAACCCAGGTGATTGAAAATAGCACACATAGCAAGTGCTAATCCATCCAATCACACATACCTCCAAGGTACCCACATCAACGAACTCATGCCAGCAACACAACCAACCCATCAACAACAAAATACAAGCTCCATGTGCCAACTAGTCGAAGAAGCCATAACACATACAAGAACTCCCACTTCACAGGTAATTTCAAATCTGACAAGATCAAGGCATACAAAGTCTACTAATAGCATAACATAAAGAGTGTAAACATGTAGTTTCAAGGGATCATCCAAAATGATATGCATTTTCACATCATGTACCTGTAGAGAAAACCTCCTACATACACCTCTTAAATGAAAACTGTGTCAAGTATGATCTCCTTCACAACCCCAAGAGAAAATCCTTAACAAAATCCAATCATTCAATCACCAAGATCAAACATAACACATATATCTCATTAAATCAACATGGATGTAAACCTCTCACAGAAGATCAAAACTATTTCATTTCCCATTTCAAGAAATATGCCCAATGCATCACCTAAACTCAACATCAATGAAAGTAATCACAATGCATAAGGAGATAACCATGCTATCCATCTCTCACAATGAACCCTTCAGAATCATCTAATAGCAGTTCAAGATCTATATCCATGAAAGAAATCATAAAACACCTGAGAGAGACAATGGGCAATACCTCTCAAGTGATAAACTGCCAAGTGGACCAAGAGTGGGGAATGCGAGTTCTCCTTCAAGATATGCAAGCCATCATGAATTCTCCAAGAGAAATCTCCTCATTGGTCTCTATTGAACTCACATACAACCAAGGTGAAGGCTTCTTGAACTTTCCGTTGAAATCTTCATCAAGAGTAACCATCAAAACTTCTCTTATTTCAAGAGAATTACAACCTCACCTTATTCTTCATGTATCCATGGGCACCTGAAACTGATCATCTCATGCTAAACTCTAAATGCATCACTGCACTATCATGAAGTTCTCAAGCATATGACTGATGCACCCAATACACAAAGAATTACTAGACCACTTTCAATGCTCCAATCACTAGAATCAAGAACTTATTCTGACATCATGATCTACCCATCCCCCTTAGGAGATCCCATGCTCTAGGTGAACATAAAATGGTCTCAAGAGCTATGCCTCATGCCAAAAATCTGATGCACAAGCAAGAGTATAACCTAACACGAAACAATTCTAAACCAACATCATTTGTTAAGCACCAGCAACATCTTAGCCAAAGACTCTGAACATCCTACATGGCTCCAGGATGTTGCACATCTTCAAATAGTGTCCATGCAAATGTGAAAGAACCCTTCTGTAGTAACAGGATCCAAGAGTCCCTCCTAGTAACATCTAAAGCACTAAAGAAGATCATTCACAACCAAGTGATGAATCCTCAGTCACTGCTGAAGCTCCCACTGAACCGTGAAAATCGAGATTTCCAAGCATCATGACCAAACAACTGCTAATCTACAAATCCTTTAGGTCCACACATCAACATGTCTATCTAACAACAATACCAAGCAACACCAAGATCTCTAGAATCAAGCAGATATTATCATCATTGTCAAAAACTTACACAAAGTAGTGTATGAGAGCTCTCCATGACATCGTGATACACATGTTATAGGTCCCTATAACTAACTATTCAGGTACTCAACACCATCTATCCTCGCATCTCAAAGAAACCACACCAATGCACAAGTGACCATAGATAGGGCTAGTTAACAAGTTTGCACTAACTTTGAATCAACCTTGTGGATATAGACAGTCCACTTCCAAGTTATTTCACTACATCCAATGGGTAGCTAATCCACCAACCGCATAACTTGAAGATGAATCACAATGAACCCGCAAACCCATCATAGCACTGGAAACAACAACACTGAGATCTCAAAGAGAACAACCACGTAGACAACATGACTCAAACACCAGATCAAGTTTAGATCTGATTTTCCAATCATGTCCACACCAATCATCACCACAAGAATGTTAGGTGACTAATCACGTACCGACACTCCCATGCAGAGACGAAATCACATCTCCTTACACCATGCACGAAGCATGCATGTAAAACTGTAAGTATCTCATCCAACACCACCCCTAACAAGCCAAGGTCTAGAAAATAGTTTAACAACAGCTCCACAAAAACACAAGTTTTCTTGACCATGTAAAATGTACAAAACCATTGTGTTAGAGAGAACCCATGCACACCCATATACACTTCACATATGAAACAACACAATAGTTAAACTAGAAACTAGATTATAATGAATATGCATAACCATAGATTCTTTAAGCAAGAATCTATAAAACCCTCAAATCCAAGGAACACGAATTTGAGCGATGCAAGTACAAAAAATCCTTGGAAGGAAACAACAGTTCAAGAACTCTAGGCCTATATCAAGCCAACTCCAAAACCACCAACATGTACATGCATACGAGAGAGAGACATGCTATTTCAGAAGCTTCCAGAGCATCCAATGATCAACTCCATAGCCTACATGCAATTGGGCTACCAGAGAAACTGTGCCTTCCAATACCAGGAAAAAAACCCAGCATAAGCACATTACTCCATGACTGAATAACAACCCAAACTTCTTTATATCACTAGGGAGCCTCTCACACAAACACCCAATATGAAAGCTTTTTGCAACACAACCATAGAGACAATAATATTCCACACCATGCATGAGGGTTATACCACTGCCAACTCACGAGCTTCAGGTCACATCTGTTCAATATGACCAACTCAAGTTTCTCCATCTTCCCTATTCTTCAGAATGTGTGTTGTCACTTGGAACTCAAAGAAAAAAGAGCAAGAATTTCTACTTACCAAAGGACCAATCCATAAGTCGATTCCTTCAGATTTCCTCAATCCTGTCACACTAAGAAATCTTCACAAAAGGAATACCTAGAGCCAGAAACACCAAGAATTCATGCTAACATGCAAGCACATGCAAGCCACATGCGAGTCCATACAAGTACATGCAACTCACAATTCTGCACATGCAAGGAAAAAACAAATCCCAGAAGAAGTCTCTGATACCACTTGTTGGGAAAGAATGTGGGAATCTTAGAAGAAACATCCAAGAGTAGAAGTGCCTTCGGTAGATTTTGATTCATCAGATTTCCTCAAAGACACGAACTACTATGCCACAAGGCGAAATCAGACATAGTTCATTTCCCACATTGACCCTTAAAGAAAAATAAATGCTTATTAAACTAGTTCCAAACAACACCAATTAAAAAATTCAATCACGCAAAACCATTAAACATGAAATATGGAATAGAAAACATGGACACACAAATTTACGTGGGGAAAACCCCTTCGAGTAAAAAACCCCAAACTCCAAAAACCCAGATTGCCATTGTATTATTCAACAACAAAAAATAGTTACAAATACAATTCAGGCTCTAAGCCTTTACAGAGTTTTCATCTTGTTCCATCTGGAGAGAATCTGGAAGCATAACATTCTAGATCAACCATGTTCTCTCTAATTCAATCATTGTTACAATGTATTCACATACAATGATCCTTCCAAGAGAACTATCTGATCATTCTTCCATCTCCTATCGTCTCTACACTCGACCAGTTCAATTCGGTTTCCTCTGTAGATCAACTATTGATCTTATAAGTCAATGAATGGTCACCACCAACTCAATACAGTCGTCTAATATCCATCAAAAAACTCAACAATCAACCAAGTTAGCGTTCATTCAATCAAGATCCACCTTTCAAGTCCTTTGGCATGACTAACACCATCATTGATAGATCAAAATGTCTCATCGAAGTCCCAAGTCATCACGATGTCCTTAACTGCATTCTAAAGCAACTCATCGAAAAGAGTCACACCGACATTCAATAGGAATAGATCTCTCGGTAAGACCACAGGCATCGGTACAACATTCTTAGGTCTAACCAAAGATCAATCTTACCCCAATCCATCTTAGATCAGCAAGAGTCTCCTTGATAGATTGGCAAGAGTCACACTGATAGAACTTTTTGTCTAGAATCCTAGCATCGATTAGAGTTAGAGAACTCACACTGATAGTTTAGGTCACACCGACAACTTCCGTCAGAAAGAGTCTCTCCGATTTGAACTTCTCAACCAGACTTCCTACCATCGGTCTGAGTTAGAAAACTCGCACTGATAGTCCAGGTCACACCGACAGCTTCCATCGACAAGACCGACCACTTGTCTCACTGATCTAACCACTTCGAGCCTTTAGAGATGATCTGCCTATCGGCAAGACATCCCAGGTGTCTCACCAATTTTTCTCTTTCAGTAGGTTCAGGTCAGTAAGATTGAGGCACATGTTTCCAACATATTTAACATGCATAAAATAAATCTAGATGTATCTTGAGACATCATCAATGAACGTATTATAATAATGATATTTTTTAAAAGAGCCAACATCCATTGGTCCAAACACATCCAAATGAATGATCTCTAATAATCTCTTAGCTTTACTAGTTCCATTAGGAAATGATGATCTATTCTATTTACCAAACACACAATGCTCACAAAAAAACATTTTTTCCAATAGATAATCATAAATACCATCAACCAACTTTTTATTCAAAATAGTCTTAAGAACCTTTTCACTTATGTAACCTAACTTGTGATGCCACAACATAAATGCATTTTTAGTTCCAATTACATTGGAAAATTTACAAAAAATGGAGGCATTAACCTAAAAAAAGTCCCTATCTGAGATCCTTTAGCAATCACCAAACTCCCTCTTACCACCTTATAACTAGATTTGTCAAAAGTCGCTTGCATTCTAGAATCATTCAACTTGGATACTAAAAGTAAATTGCTTGCAAGTCTTCGAATATGTAAAACATGATCAAGGGTTTTAACCCTTCCATCACTAAAAGACAACTTTATCTTTCCCTTACCAACAATCTTCTTCGTGTTGTTATCACCAAGGAAAATATATCCCCCATCATGAGTTGAATATGAAGTAAACCACTGCTTATGACGAGTCATATGGTAGGAGCAACCTGAATCAACAAGCCAAGCATCATCACTCATAGTGTTAGTAGAAATACAGAAAGCATCAGAAACACCATATTTTGAGGACTTTTCCATGGAAGTATCTGAACTCTTTTCCTTGTTTATGCACTCCTTGTTCACATGTCCTCTCTTACCATAATTCTAACACTTTACTATGCTCTTCCCATGGGTTTTAGAATGTCCTTTAGAATTTTCTCTCTTTTTTCCCCCTTAGGCCCTCATTTTTATTTGGACCCCTTACACATGCAAGGCATTTGGGAGCCCACATTCATGGAAATTCTTCTCATCTCTTCTGAAAGAAGTATAGCAATGAGACTATCCATCTTCGATTCTGTACCACCACCACTTATGGAAACAATTAGATTTTCCCAAGATTTGGGTAAAGAATAAAGCAACCAAATATATTTATCTTTTTCTATCTTAACATCTACAAATGCAAGCTGAATTATAATCATATTAAAAACATTTAAATGTTTTGCAATAGAATCACCATCCTTCATTTTCAAAGAATACAAACGTCTTTTGAGATACAATTTATTTGTTGGACTTTTGGTTAGGTAAATATCACCTAGATCCTCCTCCACAACTTGTATGTAGTAGATTCTTTTGAAACATTTAGGAGGATGGAACCTGTAAGACACAATTGAATGGTTCCTCATGATTTCTTGTCCATTTTCTTTCAATCTTCATCAGACGTTGAATTTGGTTTCTTTTCATTTGAATTTACCAACCACTGATCTCTCTCTTGAAGGAGATCCTCCATCTTCAACTTCCCCATATCGTAACCAGTACCATTGAATTCCTCAGTATCTAGATGGGAGGTAGAAGACATGGTTTTAAATCTTCTTCACAAATCTACAAAACCCATAATGCATATGCTCCCACTGCAACCGAAAAACCTTCAACACTTAAGAGAAAGGCGCCCCTCTCTCAATAAAATTGTTAGCTCTGATACCAAATGTTTGAAATTCAAGGTGAAACTTGCAACAATATGAACTTAAATATGTGGTTGCAAATCTAAAATTATATATTCAAGATTAACAATATTATGATATGTAATTAGCAATTGTAACAATGAAAGAAAAAGAAGAATACCACAAGTTGAGAATCACAAGTGATACAAGATATACGTGGAGAAACCCCTGCGGGAAAAAAATCCACACCCAAAGAGATGTAATATTTGTATTAATCTTCAAATAAGATACACCAATAAAACACTCCTCTCTTAATTTCGGTAGCACTTCGTTACTTTGTCAACCTACAAACGAACTCATGAAAACCACCAACTCAAGGCTCCAATATATAGAAGTTTGTGGGAGAGAATACCACATATGGTATCCTGAAACAAGTAAAACCACATGGAAAAACCCATGCCCCCCTTAGTGGACAACCCATAAATATGATGAAAAATATTAAATGATCACATGGCCTTCACATGGGCACCTAACCCATAGCCAATCAAAATTGATCAATACCGAGTGCTCCATAACTCTTTAACGGCTTCGATGGATCAAACCCAAAACATGCAAGCTTGGCCACCCAACCTAGGATAAAATGTAAATAACATGCAAGAACATGCATTTTTGGGTAGTCCCTATCTAGAAGTTGGATGCCCAAAAGGAATATTCTCCCAGGATTCTTTGTAATCGTCACCGTAGTGGGTCCACCTCTATGAATGCAATTAAAATTTGTCATAGGAAAATAAATAATAAATATTTTTCCCCTCATGTCCTCTAGAACACTTTCCAAAGATAGCGGAGACATACAATTATCAACTTAGGATAACAATTATAATGTCAACTATCCTAACTACTATACCACTGATCTATGGAAGAAAAACCAAGAGAAGAGGATTGATTATGACATGCATTAGAAATGTGGGCCCAAAGTGCTAAGTTTGCATCCAACTCATAAAATTAAATATGAGGGTAAATACCATTGGTAGTGTGATAGGAATTGATGCTAATCATCATTACAACAATGTTTTTCCTCTCACCTTCAACACTTGAAAAAAATGACCTAGTATTCATAAGAACAAGACAAAATTTGTTGCCCTTAAAACATTAATTTGGATATATTGTGCCAATTTTCTAAGTTTGAGTTTACCTTACAATCAACCTACCCATCCAAAGCAATATTTTCTAGGTAATTGGCAGCTTGATTCACCTCTTTGTAAGTTCATGTCCTATAGAGAAGAGGGAAAAATCATCTGGAAGATCCCATGCTACATAATGAATATTTTTTATTTTCTATTTTTTTGAAGACTTTGATCTTAGATCATTAATGATGATATGTGAGTTTCCTTCAATCTTGAATCTCCAAATATTCCAAAGCTTACAAATCCTTAATTCAAACACTATTGTTTGTGCCTTAGCTTTGTTGTTGGTGCCATCCAATAACTTCTTTACACCAACCACCACCATTTTCCCAAACTCATCCCTTATTATGAATCCAATTCTAGATTTACTTAGGTTCCCTCTAGATGCTCATTGGAATTTAATTTCAAGTTTCTAGGGTTGGGAAGAAGTCATTTTGTTTCTCTCTGAGAGGGGTTGAATATTAATATTCTATAAGTGGTAGAATATTGATGTTCTAAAACAAGTGGTAGAATATTAATATTATAAAATAAGTCAAGATATTAATATTATAAAATAAGTGGCAAATACATGCTCCATAAGACTATTTTTATTAGGAAGATTTGATCCCTCTTAATTGGCTAGAATATTATCAAAAAAATAAATTGCTTCCCTGATTATTAAATTGGGGCCAAAGATCTAGATTACCCTAGAGTCTTTTATCTCACTAATTCTATTAATAACCTTCCTAATTTTATTGGATATGTGAATTTCTTTTTTTTTTTTGATCTTTGTCTTTCAACCAAAGCTCCCTTGACTTTTATCTCCAAAAAAATTCCTCTCTATCCAACAATTCATCATGTTGGGCTAAAAGCTATTTTTATAGAAGGAAAAAAACTTGATCCATGCCTTTTTCCAACACTACCTCATGCAAGGATTTCAAAGAGCCTTCCACCGCTTCCTTCTTTTTGAAAATGTTACCAAACACTTTCTTATTCTATATTTTTTAGTTTATATTTGAGAAATGATATCTTTTTGTGAAAAAAAAATCTTAGAATATGACTTGGTTATTCTCTCCTTCCACCAAGACTCCACTAGAGGAAGAAAAATTGGGTTTCTCAACAACATATTTTTAAATTTAAAAGGATTTATAGTAGGGAAAGAATCAAGTAAAAAGGAAAGACAAATAGGGTAGTGGTATGAACCTCCACATGGAATGATACTCCCTTTGAGTTGACAAGGGGTCTAAAACCAACCAACACTACACAAAAACCTATCTAGTCTCTTAACAATATTGTTGAAACCTTTGCTACAATTGGTCCAAGTAGAAACTCCATTTTTGGTAAGTATATTTGAGGCCTAGCTGATCTAAAAAGAAGGTAAAATCTTCTTGAACTAGAAAATATTTGGAATAACCACCTCATTTTTCCCTACAATTTTGGCTGGTGTTAAAATCTCCACCTTTCATAATCAACTCATTTTGAAAATATTTGATTAATTCTATGATAATGTCCCATAGAACCCTTTTGGCTACCCTATATGTAAGACCATAAGCACTCAAAATGAAGTCTTAAATCTTATTGGATCCATCTAACATTTCAAACCTACTATTTCTCTCCACTACTAATAAAAATGTTTTCAGGTAAGAGGAGAATAAGATGCCTAGACCTCCTAAAGAGTCTTTGGCTTCCTAATTTTTTCCCACTTCTTCAACCTCTAAAGAAGAGTCTCATCTCCTTCTTTGTTTAATTTGGGTTCTTGAATAAGGAATATATTAGATTCTACCAAATCAAATTGGTGTTTGACCAATTTTCATTTGTTAGGGGAATTTAAGCCCTTAACATTCCCTAAAATGATTTTTATTGCACCTCTTTAAGGCCAGGGATTTATCTTCAAGAAGGTGAAAAGAGGCTCATCAAAAGACTCAAAATGGTTAAAGGTTAGCACACGAGAGTGGGTTTTATCTCTTACTCTTTGAGCTGAACTTAGATTTAGGCAGGTGTTCCAAGGGGCACAACTTGACATATATTTGAATAGAACAAAATGAACAACTGAAAATATCATGTAAACCCAAATTGCTTACTTGACCTTAAAAATTATCACTTGGCCAAGTAAAAATAGCCATAAAAGGCTCCTATATAGTTGATAACACACCTTGCACATGCAAGCACAATTATAAACTTCAATAATCCCTTAAGATATATTCATGTTTATGTTAGGGTTAGAAGGCATATATCTAAAAGTTAAATGCAAATTTGATCAATAAAACAGAGAAATAAAACACATAGAAAATTATAGCAGCAACAAGACAACACATAAAATTTAATCTGGTTTACCCAATCTGGGCTACATCCACAAAACCACAGCCATCCAATGATTTTATTATCTAGTGCAAAATATATTACAATCTCACGAATAATGCCATACTACAACTCGCATCTCGACTACTTATAACAAGATTTTTAGAAGCTTCTAGAATTAGGGTTTTACAAAGTCATTTTTTATCTTGTTGGTAACGAAGCGAAAAATAGGAGAAATTTTTTTCTTGGAGGCTGTCGCCCCCAAACCTCCACTCGAGGCACAACCTGACCCTTGACCTCGATGAGGATACATGAAGAGAGTACAATATAGCATGATCAGTTGCCACATACCAACAATCTCCCACTTGGAGACTGATCCTAGATGACACTATTGCACTTACAACTCCCATTGGAAATAAGCACATTGGACCCTGTTGCTCTGTTATACTTTTAACCATGGAGACCAATCAAAGTTGAAGAGGAGCTCAGCTTCTCCCTTGTCACTGCCTTTGTAAACATATCCACTGGATTGGCATCTGTATGTATCTTTTCCAGCTTGACCTGTCCATCCTCCAACACTGACCAAATGAAATGATATCTCAATTGTATGTGTTTGGTTTTAGGGTGCAAGGAAAAATTCTTTGCAAGATGTATAACACTCTAGCTGTCTGTAAACAAGTGATTTTCAACCTGTTGTTTTCCCAACTCTTCCATGAAAAGTTGCAGCCATATCATCTCCTTTGCTACCTCTGTTGCAACAACATACTCTATCTTTGTGGTGGATAAAGCAACCACCTTTTGCAACTGAGAAATCCAACTTATTGTTGTCCCACCAACTGTAAATACATAAAATTTGGTACTCTGCCTGGTATCTATATCCCCTGCCAAATCCGAGTCAACATATCCTTTTAAATCAGTGTTAGAGCCCTCAAAACATAAAAATTTATTGGATGTACCTCTCAAGTACTTGAGAATCCATTTTACCGCATTCCAATGCTCAACTCTGGGATGACTCATATACCTGCTAACAACTCCTACGACATGTGCAATATCCAGTCTTGTGCATACCATGGCGTACATTAAACTACCTACAGATGAAGCATATGGTACCTTGGGCATTTTTTCTTCCTCCTCTTGTGTCTTTGGACACATATCCTTTGTCAATTTAACATGACTAGGCAAAGGTGTGCAGACAACTTTGGCATTCTCCATATGAAATCTATGCAAAACCTTATCAATATAATTAGCCTGAGATAAAAATAATTTTCTATTTTTCCTATCTCTTGTAATCTTTATACCAAGGATTTGTTTCGCTACCCCCAAATCCTTCATAGCAAAAGAATTTGCTAATTGATGTTTTAACTCCTTAATGTGAACCATGTTAGACCCCACTACAAGCATATCATCAACATATAAACATAAAATAATGTAGCTATCATCATCTAACCTCTTAAAATAAACACAATAGTCTGAATTACACCGACTGTAGCCATGCTCAACCATAAAGCTATCAAATTTAATATACCATTGCTGAGGTGCTTGCTTCAAGCCATACAAACTTTTCTTCAATCTACACACCAATTTCTCCTAACCTTTGACCTCAAATCCTTGTGGTTGTTCCATTTATATTTCCTCTTCCAAATCACCATGGAGAAAGACTATTTTAATAACTAGTTGTTCCAAATGCAAATCTTCAGTAGCCACAATACTTAAAATAGTGCGTATAAAAGTCATTTTAACAACCAGAGAAAAAATATCATCAAAATCAATACCCTTTTTCTGTGCAAATCCCTTTACAACTAGCTTGGCTTTAAATATTTTCTTACCTCCATCTTCCTCTTTCAACCTATAAACCCATTTTTTTGGTAAATCCTTTTTACCTACAAGCAACTTGCATAATTTCCAAGTCCAATTTTTCATCAAGGAGTCCATTTCTTCTTCCATTCCATGCCCCCATTGAACCTTGGTATCCACCTGCATAGCTTCATCATAACATTTTGGTTCACCAATATCAATTAATAAAATAGAATACAAGGAGGGAGAATATTTTTTTGGAGGTCTACTTATACTTGAAGATCATCTAACATTTATTGGAGTTTGTGGTATTTGTTGTTGCTATTGTTGTGGAGCATGAGAAACCACTGGAACATCATTGTTTAGAGTATCATCCAACACTGTATAATCATTTTCTTTCTTCTCATGTTGCTGCAACTGATCTTTGTACAACACTTTCTCATTGAATATGACATCCCCGCTTCTCACAATTTTCTTATTTTCAAAATCCCAAAGCCTATAACCAAATTCATCAATGCCATATCCAACAAATATACATTTCTTTGATTTAGCTTCCAGCTTGGTTCTATTTTCAGAATCTACATGCGTGAATGCTTCACAACCGAAGGTTCCAAGAAAAGAATAACTCACCTTCTTACCTATCCATGCTTCTTCTGGAATACCACAACCCAAAGGAGTAGAAGTACTTCTATTAAATAAAAAACAGTGTTTATATCCTCTACCCACATGTTTAAGGGCAACCCAACATGCAACCTCATACTCTTTGCATGCTCCATTATTGTCCTATTCATGCGTTCAAACACTCCATTTTCTTGTGGAGTCCTTGGAACCATTTTCTACCTATGAATACCATTAGAGGAACAATAATCTTCAAACTCTTTGCTGTAATAATCACCACCATTATCAGATTTGAGTCATTTTAATCTTTTACCTGTCTCATTCTCAACCAAGCTTCTCCATTTATTAAAATTTTCAAATACATCAGATTTCTCCCTAAGGAAATAAATCCATACCTTCCTAGTTGCGTCATCAATGAATGTAACATAATAATGAGAGCTACCAAGAGAAGATACCTGAGTTGGTCCCCATAAATCTGTATGCACAAGCTCCAATTTTTCATTTTTCTTTTGCTTCCCATCCTTAAGAAAATTAACTCTCTTTTGTTTGCCATACACACAACTTTCATAGAAATCCATATTAACACATTTTAGACCTGGTAAAACCTTCTTTGAATGAAGTAATTTCATACCTTTTTCACTCATGTGCCCAAGTCCATTGTGCCATAGTGTTGTTTTGGAACCCATAGCCACTGTTTGATATTCTACCTGCTGAACTACAACAACTGTTCTTGAACATTGACTTTTCTCTGTAACAATTAAAGTAGAAGGAACAATATGATCTATACAAAGATATAAGGTGACTACTTTCACACCTTTTATACCACTAAGACACCTTTTGTAACCTTCCAATTTTTATCACTAAATGTAACAACACAACCTTCATCATCTAGTTTCCCTACGGAAATTATATTTCTACCTAACCTTGGAACGCGCCTTAGCTCATGTAGTAGGCAATGATTCCCATTCTGTAACTTAATCTTGATTCTTCCCTTTCCAACAATCTGAAAAGGTTCGTTATCACCCAAATAAACCAACCCAAAATCCCCTTGGACATAGTCAAGAAAATAACTTCTATGGGGGGTAGCATGAAATGAAGCCCCTGAATCTAACACCCAAGAATAATCAGTATTATCAATGGAAAGAATCAAAGCATTCTCATCAGACTTATTACTTACCACATTTTCCTCTTTACTTCCTTTTTGTCTCCTTTATTTTTTTGAGACCAACAATCTTTCTTTAAATAAACCGGCTTACCTTAGTGCCAACAATCCCTCTTATCTCTAGATTGGGACCTTTTGTCCTTTGATTTTCCTCATGACTTCCCACGACTTCTAGAATTGTTTCCTCTCTCCTTTGTTTTGCCCCTGCTTTCTGCATTCAAAACACTGCCTAATGTGGATGTTCCACTTGAGCTTTTGCTATAAATTTCCTCGCTTAAAATAACACCAACAACATCATCAAATTTTAATGTAGTCAAACCAGAAACAAAATTGCTAACAACCATTACCAAGCTATTCCAGCTTTCAGGCAAAGAACATAGAATCAAAAGAGCCCTAACTTCTTCATCAAAGTTTACATTTACAAAAGTTAATTGACTGGTAACTGTATTAAAATTATTTAAATGATCAACAACTAACCCCCTTCTACCATTTTCATATTAAATAAACGCTTCATAAGAAATACCTTATTCAAAGAGAAAGGATTTTCATATAACTTCGCCAGGGTTTGCATCAACTCTTGAGTTGTCGTTGCTATTGTAATATTGAATGCCACCGATTGTGCCAAGCATAAATGAATACTGCTAAGTTCCTTTTTGTCCAAACTATCCCAGTCCTCATCAGACACTGCTGAGGGTTTCTTGGTTTTCCCTTCCAATGGATGCCATAAATCCTTCTAATAGAGGCAGTCCTCCATCTGCATCTTCCATAATTGATAGTTCTGCCCATTGAACTTCTCAACCTTCAACTTACCCTCGTTTACCATTACTCCCACTCAATCGTGAGACTCCCACTCAATCGTGAGACTCCCACTCAACCATGAGACCTTCCTGCAGAGGATAACCAAACACAACATTGCTTTGATACCACTTGTTAGGGTTAGAAGGTAGATATCTAACAGTTAAATGTAGATTTGGTCAATAAAAGACACAAAAAGTTATAGCAGCAACAAGACACCACAAAGAATTTAACATGGTTCACCCAATATGGGCTACATCCACAAAATCATAGCCATCCAATGATTTTATTAACCAGTGCAAAACATATTACAATCTTGCAAATAATTCCATACTATAACTCACATCCTGACCGCTTATAACAAGATTTTTAGAAGCTTCTAGAATTAGGGTTTTACAAAGTCATTTTTTATCTTGTCGGTGATGAAGCAAAAAATAGGAGAATTTTTTTTCTTAGGGGCTACCACTCTTGAACCCCCACTTTTCGGGGGCTACCACCCCCAAAACCCTGCCTGAGGCTCGGCCCAGCCCTGAACCTCGGTGAGGATACATGAAGAGTGTACAATATAGCATGATCAGTCGCCACATACCAACAATTTATACTACATACATAGTGTTAATGTGTAGACATACTGGATACGGATATTTGAGGGTTTATCCATTAAAATTACTTGTAATTATTCCCTGGTTGTTGTACTAGATTAATGAACAATATTCATATATATAGGACTCCTAATTCTTATACTATCGATGAACAATTTTAATGATTTTAATGGGTGTGGAAGGTCAAGATTCCTACTTATCGATGCCTTATTGTGTAGTATAGTTATATTCAACCATGAAAATCAAAGAACTATAAATAACAACAAATGTATAATGTAAAATAAACACTTATTCTTAAAAATCCTCCTTTGAAATCACCAATATTCATCTACAATATATAAAAGACCATTACATAAATTAAGTATGAAATAGATTTAAATGCTCAAACATTTTTAAATACCTATAGTAGCTACACAAAGAAATATGGTGGAAGAAAGTTTACAAGAAGAGGGTATGTCCCACCTCTTACTTCACAAGCAATCCAAAATATCAATGACCAACCAAGGAGACAATTGTTTACATACATCTACTATAGTAGAAACCTCTCTAAAACTAAGAGAGCATCTCTAATGGTGGATAAACTATAAAATATTGAAACCCTAGACTATTCTCCACTGTGTCCAACAAAAACCCAAAGAACTAACATCTTGACTGAATAAAGAACTTGAATATATAGATCGACAACTCGAGAAATCATATTATGAAGAGTATTGCATGCAAATTTGATTCTATAGAGATCGTCCATGCTCTAGCTACCATCATGATAATTGTTGCATACCAAATTTGCCTATTTGGAAATTGCGAACATCCAGAATAGTGAGAAATCCATTGGACAAGGAAATCACTCAAAAATTCATTGAAAGAGTGGCCTAGAGATACCATATCAATCATTAGGCTATGCAAAAATGAATGTGGTGTGGGATGAGCACTAATTTTCTCCTTTATATTTATGCCAACTACATAGAAAAGGATTTTTCAGCACTGTCAAATTTAATTTAGTAACTACAAGGCCAAATTATATCATTAATGAAGCTTTGTGTTATCTAGGAGGGTAGGTGGGGATACATATGAAAATCATATCATTCCACTTGGCACTCTATATATTTAAATATGATTAAAATAGGTGATAGATTTATTTGGATTTGGATTCACATTCCTACATCATCCGTTGTGTATCATTCGTTAAATCTTTTGAGAACACACAAACTATTTCAGAACTTTGACAAGTTTGTAAACTTGCAAACTCACCCAAACTTGAACCATTCTGCTCTTCTATCTTTCTTCTTCTTTTTATCTTTGAAATTTTTCTTTTAGAAAAATGGAGAATTCACAAACTAATGTAACACTTTCAGTAAGTTCATGAACTTAAGAACTTAGCGAAACTTTAAACTTTACAAGTTCTTCATTTCCTTCTTCAATCATTCACACTTTTTCTAACTTGGTGGACCACATTGCACTTTCACACTTTTTACAAAATTAAGAACCGTGTTGGCCACTCGTAGAGTTCATGAACTTGTCAAATTTGTGACACTTTAACTCATTTCTTCCCTCTTTGTTGTACTTTTACAAAGTTCGCAAACTGGCAAACTTTACGACATCACAAACTTGGAAATTTGAACTCCTTTCTTTCATAATAGTTTTTAAGGGTTCATGAACTTGCAAACCTTATTAAATTTATAACCTTAGTGGAATTTTGTGAAGTGCACAAACCATTGAACTTACTGATCTTGACTTTCCCCTTTGTCAGGGTCTTTGGAGATTGGGGTGAAAGGAAATAGTTACATCAGATGAAAACATTTGAAAGTCTAATTGTGATACAAAGGACTTAGATGCTTTATATACTTTCATACTTTGTGGATCAAGAATAACTTATACCACATGTCATTGGAATGGTATCAAGTACAAGAAAGTCTAATACTCCAAAACATGCAAAGGGACTTAAAGGGAAAGTACATATCTATGGGAAAGGTATACCAAGAATGTGAAGTCTGATAGGAACACTTGGATGTAAAAATATGAAACTCAAAGAAACAACACTTAGATGAATTTTATAACCTAGCTTGAGTGGGTTGTTGGGATTGGTGGGGAAGGTATGCAAGTATTGACAACCCCAAAAGTTTGAAATTTTGACCAACAAACAAAATATGAAGGAAGATATTGGAAATGACCTAGAATTAGGATTTTCATGGATTTTTGCTTCTTTTGACATCTAGGAGACCCATTTAGGATGTCTTATATCAATTATAAATAATAGGTCACAAAATGGAAGGGAATTATTACAAATTTGAGTCTTAGTAGATCTCTTCTTAAGAATTCTTAACTCCTCTTCCTTTTCCTCTCCCATCCATTCATGTTCATCCAATGTTACAAGATCTTCAAACCCTTCACATAAATTTTCCTTTGAGGTTTTTGTAGTGGTTACTACCAATCCCTCATTAGAAGCCTCTCCCTAAGTTCTTTCACCGTACCCATGTAGGCTTGTTGGGTTCCCCTTTCTTAAAATGACACTTTGGTTTTTTATTACCCTCTTCCCCATTTCAACTATCTTACCTTTTTGAAATTCCCTACTAATTTTAGGTGGCTTTTAATTTTTACCTTTTTTCCTCTAGATCTAAATCTAGAGATCAGTTTTATTGTATCTATTAGTAATTGAGTTAAATTAATCTAAACATAGATCATTAAATATATTATTTTCTTCTTCCTCCCTAATTCACTTTTCAACCTTTATGAAGCAACCTAAAAGGTTCCTAATCTTGTTTAAGACATGCTCTTCCTATAAATTTGAGGGAAGATTATGCAATATGAACCACATATGAGATTTTACAATTTTAAAATTGATTGAAGCAAAGTTCGGCTCCTATTCCTTTTATCTATGTAGAATAGCTCCATCTATATTCCAACTTGGATCCTTCAAGATCTCCTCTTTTTTTTTTTTCACATCCAACCAAAAAGAAACCGTTATGGAGGTTAACCGCATGTGCGCCCTTTCTCTAGATTTCTCTAGCCTAGGATTTGAGTCACTCCCTTAAGGCCAATAGTTAATGGGTTTGATAAATAAATAAAAATTCCTTAGTGCCCCTTCGCTCTCTTAAAACTTAGAATAATCCTCGGAGTGGCCAAAGAGGATTCAATGCATCTCAAACCAAGTAGAACAATGTTAGCTTTAGAAAAGAACCAAGAGGCATTATCTAACTTTCTTCTCCAAATTTTGATGTAAGAAATATTTTATTTTTCTACCCATAATGATCTCTTTTGAAGTAGTCTGATCAAGTATTAAACTATTGTGTCTTCTTTGATCCCACTGATTTAGTGGAAATGTTTTGCAAGGCCAAACCCTTTCCCTCCAATCAAATCTATTCATGAAACCTACCTCTTCTTATGCAAATTGAGGCTGATACTTAGAACTATTAAGGTATTTGAAGGTTTTGATTCTCGGGCCCCTCCTCCTACCATCCTTCTACTAATGATACTTGTAGTGATCTATAAATTATGTGGAAATATTGTTCAATTTTCCACCTCATTGTACCCTAGTGTGTTGCAAACACAATACTAATATTTAATAAAAAATATAATTACAAATATATGAATTATAAATAAACACATTTTTAAATTTTATATAGGAATTAATTCTTTTGTTTTATTTTTATTAAATTAAAAAATATGATATATATTATATACTTATATGTTACTTATTAAAAGCTTACTTTTATAATTTTATAATTTTTAAATATATTGGTTTTGCTTTGATTTTTATGTACACAATAATGACATGAGACTCCTTGATTCCACTGTATGCCTCTTGACATATAATTATATATTTTTTACTTAAAGTTATTATATTTATGAAGGATTATTTTGTTGTGCACCTACTATTTTTTTTTAGACTGCAAGAATCAGGTAGCCCCCCCTATAAACTGTAGTGCATCTGGTAAAATTTTTAACATGACCGGTGACGCTGGTGCGACACGCCCTTCGATACCACAAGGACGGGGGGAGACTAGACCTCGTGACCTCTTGCCTGTACAACATGAGGCTTTAGCCAATCAAGCTAGGTCACTCGACCCGTGCACCTACTAATTTGACTTAGTAAAAATCAATTAATCTATATGTATATTACAACCAACAATGACTAACCATTACATTTTATAAGTTAAATATGATTTTTATAAAACTTGAGTTGATATAAGTAAACATATTAGGTATTAAACATGGCCTCCATATTCTTGTTGTATACAAGTAATATTATAATTGTGGATAAGAGACATGAATAGATTAAATTCAAAATATGTAGATGGACTAGGAATCTCTTTATTATCAAAATATCTTTGTTGCTATCATATGCAAAAATAGTGATATAAACTTAGGAAATCCTTCACAATGGTTGTACAACTTTTGAATGCATAGGTTGTTTTAAAAATTATTCCCAAAAGTTGCATAATTTTATTTATCATAATTGTGTTGGCCCACATTTGTTGTTGCATCAAAAGATCGATCTTTCAACACTTGATACAAACAATAGAGACATGGATCACACGAGAGGCGATTAGTCCCTTGTCACGAATCTCGAGGGAAGTGTTGGTCATCTGACAACAATCTCCCCCCCAACATATCCCGAGGGGATTCAAACCCATGACCCAATGCTCTGATACCAATTGTTGGATGACTTTGTCATTGCATCAAAAAGTTGATCTTTCGATGCCTAATACAAACAATAGAGACATGGATTGCGTGGGAGGCAGTTAGTCCCTTATCACGAATCTCGAGGGGAGTGCTGAACATCCACCAACAAACTGTCCCCACATACTATGCACATTAAATCATTTAGAGTTTTTAAAAAGACTAATTTTCTTGATGTGTATGTATCATTTTTGTACTATCATTTTTTACTATACATAAATAGATTAGAATTATACAAATATCATTGCTTTTTTATTTTGAACAATGTGAAGTGCACAATAAGAGGTGAAATTGTTCAACCAATAAGATTGTCAATATTTCATTTTTTGAATATTTCTGATTAAAAAAATTGCATGCTAATTTAGATAGAAAAATTCTAACTTAGAATTTGTTAATAGGTACGACTAGTAATAAGTAGTTATGAATTGTGCTCAACCAATTAAACAACATCCCTTTGGTTTAACAACATTTTATTGTAAGAACAATAAAATCAATAATATAGGTCAGATTCAAAATTAATATAGACCTTTGTTGGTCTTCTATTCGATCAATTTAAATTTTTAATAAAGTATCAATATTACATGTTTAGTGGAACAACTTCTTTGGGTTGGCTTGGGGATTCGGTAGGAGATTTTGTTTGATAAGAATAGTAAAATACTCCAAAACTAAGAATATGCCATAACCCTTAAACCAATAAATTTCTATATTATTGACATCTTGTCACCTCTAATATATTTTGTACAACCATACCAAACAATTAACAATTGTCAGATCCAATTTATTATCTTACTCCCTCTTACCCACTTTGAATGAAGAATTCTCATTCGAGTTGTTGAAGTTTTTTTGAAGGCTCATCAAAGTTAAAGAGATAAATTATAAATGCTCAACTTCAAAAGCCTTTTTTTAATTGAGGTGGATAATTATTGTCTAGATATACACTTAGTGTTTCGTAGACTCTTAAAGTTGAAAAAAAAAATTCTTGTAAACTATAATTACAAAATTTGATTGATAAAAAATTCAAAATTGAACACTTGAAAAATCATTCAACATGTAGTTTAAAGAAAATCAAATTTTATTTTAGTATAAGATAAACTTAATATTTTTATATGTGAATAAGGTGAATGGTGGTTGCTTGAAAGTAAGAGCCACAATTTCAAGATCTTCATTTTTTACCAGTAAAAAAATGAGATCTATTTGAGAGATTTCCAACATGGTTAACCTTAACAATGACCTTATGAGGTAGGCCCTTTGGATTATCTTCCTAGCGAGGAGGCATTCAAAACAAGGACTTACATTCTAAAGATAGGCGATAATTATTTCAGCTACAAAATACATAAACCTTAACCTCACCACTACCCAAGAGAAGTAGACCATGCTTCTTAGAGTTCCCATGATAATTGTAGGTTCAATGTAAGTTAGTGAACCTATATTTACATGCAAAATTCCTTTGATAGATTGGATACTTAAACAAATTGTAAAGTTATTATACAATGAAGCAAGCTTAAATAACACACTCTAAACTTTGCTCTGCATAGGTAGTTCATCTCAAATCACTCTAATTTCTTTAATAAGACTGACATTAATATAATTTATATGAACTACCTAAACAAATCAAAACTTAGAATATACTTATTAACCAAAACTATAATCCTAATAAAAGATGTGGCCTACAAAGCTGTGGCTCTTTCTAGCTCACTTACTTCTCCCCTAATGATTTCGACAAATATGGCTGCTCCACCTCATCCAACGATGTCGTCCTCTTCTACAACGTAATTCTCTCAACGTAGCTCACAAAGCTCTATAGAATGCTAAGCAACGCTTTCATTATTTATGTCAACAGATACAACATTGCCTACGACTACTTTGCCAGTCCTTCCAAATATGGTAATCTGGTTGGATGCTTGTACCCAACGTAAATAGTCTGCATGTTGTACTTAAATGTATATATTGTTTAGTGGGATCCAGGACTCTCAGTAAAGAGGCAGAATATTGAAAACATCATGTCTGTTACTTTGATTTTCTTGGACTTAACCTAGTTTGCTTGACTCTGAAACTATAAATTATTTGTGAGATAATATACAGATTTGTTTAACCTAAAACAAAAATCTAACTTCTCTATTTTTGGATTTATGTTTCTAAGAGACTACAAAATCTTATTGTGGAGTAGGAGGCAACTCCAACTACGACTACACAGTGTAGTGCAAATCAAGTGACACCATTAAAGGGCACAATGTTATGGTAGAGGCCTGCTCTAATCCAGCAACCCATGTAACATTGGATAGATGAGGTCAACGGTTCTAGGAAAATTCATCGTCATGAAAAATTCATGACACAAAATTCACCGTTCCTTACTACTTTGAGCCATCTTTTTCTTTGGCTGCATTTTGTGATCTCCAGCCATGAAAATGGTGATATTTTTCTCATGCCTAGATTAATACTAGGCATAGCCAATAGTCACTGATAATTAAAGTTTTGCATGATATCATTACTTTTTATTATGCATTGGCCCAATAGACCCACTAAGATAGAGTGTTTGTTCACTAAAGGAGTTCAAATGTCTAGACATGTATGGAGCAAATTCATTCTAAGGAGCTTGGAGTATGATCTAGAGAGTTTGCATTGCATGTACACTATTCCCTACAAAATCTTCAACAAGAAATTTGATCCTCTTTGGGAAAGTATTTATGGAGTGCCATAGTGTGATGGAAAAGCTCTAAATTAGTGGATCACTTAAAAAATTATATAATGCTTATTTAAAATAAAATAAAAGGTGGTATGTACATCTATAATATTATTAAAATAAAAATTTGAGTACATAGTAGAAATAGAAAAACAAACACTAAAAATATCACCATATCATCCTAATAAAACATAGTAGTCACAAATAAGGTAATAAAGGTCATTAACAAAAACATTCAAAGAAAACTAATGAAAACCATTAAGAGCTCATAGAGAAACTAGAACCACCATGATTAGAAAGCAAAGGGGAACCAATAGAAGTAGGTGCTAGGGTTGGAGGAGGATGTACTAGAGCATGTCGCCTTGAGAATTTGATTGCATTTAAAATCCCTTTCGCCTTTAAGGACAATGTACTATCTAGTTGGCACCAATGCTTTTTTAAAGCATTCTTCAAGTGTAATCCAAAGTCATTTAGAGCATATATCTACATTACATGGAAAACACAAGCAATTGCAAGGTCATCTTTTAACTACTTAAGGGTGAATATACCAAGAATCGGTGCAAAGCCATCAAACATATCATTATTGTGCATTTTACACACATGCCTCGTGAAATGGGGACCCCCTCTTTTATGTTTGCTTGTTTTGGTTTGGTTTTGCTTTTGGTCTCGCTTTTCACCCTTTGCTTTGGTTACTTTTGAAATTTCAATCCCTTTAAGTTTTTTGAGAAAATGAGGAAGTTAGCATTTTGTGGAATTCCAGTTGCGGGTTTTCACAGCGATAATCCACAGTGATAATTCCACTCACCGGCGTCAAGCCTTCCGGATTTTACATTTCCCATCTCTGCATCATGCCGGATTCTACATCATGCCGGATTTTGCATCATGCCGGATTCCCCTCAAAAGTGGAATCCCCTCAAAAGTCAAATTTTTTAAAATAGAAAAATTTCCTATAATACATTTTTTCCTGAAATGGAAAATTTCTCGAAATAGAAAATTTATTGAAATGAAAAGTTTTCTTAAAAGGAAATTTTCTTGATGGATTATGCATCTGAAATTGATAAATTTTAATATTTTAAATAAAAGAAATTTATCAAGCATTAATGATATTTTTTGGAGTTTTAAAAATTATGATATTTTATGACAGAGGTGCTTCTCAAGATGCTTGGAGGGATAAAAGATCAATTCATTAAAGGACCCACATATGAAACCATGCCAGGTGTTAGAGGGAGCTATAATTTAATTAAGGGAGGATTAAATGAATTAAATGATCAAAGGGGATCTATTATGGATGCACACTAGAGCTTTATGCTGATCTACATATGAATCCATGCCCATAAATATGCTAGCTGGAAAATGTTTTAAAATGGTAGCAAGGAGGTTATTTTTATTTTTCCAATGAGGATAATCATCAAAATTGAGAGGGGGAGATGTTTGTTTCTCCTTGGTTCAAATTTGTAATACAATTATTTGATTGGATGCAAATGAGGCATGTGCTGCCAAAACTTAATGTACTTCAATTATTAAATGTAGATGTAATCTAGGCCCTTGATGTGGATTTAATCCTGGCCATTGATTTGTAATGTAACATCTATAAAAGACTTGTTCTTGCTCACTTGTAAGGCAGTAGAAAGTAGATAAAGTAGGAAAGTAGGAAAGTAGGAAAGGAGAGAAGACTAGAGATTGTTAAGCAAATGCTAGGGAAATTAATATAGTTAGATCATTGACTTAGTAAATTTCTTTATTAAGTTTGAAGGTTTTATGGTTTCTTGTTGCTTCTTCTCAAATGTTAGTTTCAGTACAATTTTAATAATGGAAAGGTGTTAAGGTATTTTGATGAACTTCCAGTTCATACCATTTGTAATTTGCTAATTGTAGATTGCAATGCATGGTTAGTTTGAGCTATTTTACTATATTAGTTCAATTGTGAATGTTTATACTTATTATGCTAAGTTATTGGGTATGTGTATGAAGTATTTACAGTCTGAAAATCTAAAGTTTACTTTTGAAGATTGCAAGGTTTCTGTGGCGTTGTATATTTGATCTTGACCAAGTAGGAATAGGTTTCATGGGGGTTTGTTAGTTTGTAGCATTAGCCATTGTTATAATTGATCTTAGATAGTAGTTTTAGGATCTCTTCAAACCCTATATCTTTTGATCTTTCTTTGGGTTAGTTTTAAGAGAATAGTATCACAACATTGCCACATTTGATGATAAAGTAATTTTAGATCTCAAATCTAGAAATTGTAGTTGGAGTTTGTATCCATTTTTAGATTTCATAAAACCATTAGTCTTATAGCTTACAACCTTTGTTGAACCATAAATACCCCTTGTGATACCAACAAATCACATTTAGGACTGAGTTGTCTTTGTAAGTCAAGACCTGACATTCAAAGCCTTAGGGTAGTTTTTTGAATATTTTTTGCAAAAAAATTCCTTTCAAGAGAGATATAACACTTGTATTTTATCTGTGTTGTGTAGTATAAAAACACTCATCAATAGAATTGGCGCTAAAAGGAGAGATCATAAAACTACAAAGTTGGAAGTTGAACGAGCCTTCATGAACAAATCTAAGATATGATAGATCTTTCCATACACAAAAACCGATATTGGAGCTTGGGAATGAGAACTGATATGTTAGCTCTAGGCGTCATTCTTGAAAAGGAATGAAGGTAATGGATGCTAGGATTAATGCAAAAAAAAAGATGGCTATGTTTAAGCTGAAGGAGATTAAGCCAACAAAAGGATGGAATTGAATGCAAAACAAAACCCTAGATTGTGGGATGCTAGAAATGGCAGGTGCAATGAATTTGGCTAGAGGTGCATGAATCACAGGGTATAAGCTAGTCGATAAAGAAAAGTGGCGGTGGCTAGGCATGGGACTTCTCTCCAAGAAGTGGAGATGGGAAGGTAGAGTTAATCACACTACCATTTTAGGTTTATTGTATGGTTGAAGTCCCTTAATGAGGTTTCAAGAAGAACAAAGGACTGGTGGAGCAAAAGCAATGACTCAAGACCCCATCTCAGGCCCTTTGAGAATATTTGTGTAGGTATGGGGGTCTACCTTTAGTTGGTTTTAAGCATACCCACTTGGTATTTTTTGTGCGTGTAGATGCATTTGCATATTGGAGCCTATCAAGTGTATTGGGGGCATTGGCTGTGTTTTTTTTTTTTTTTCGTGTATGGTTTATGGTGGGGTAATAGATGGGAGCTGTTTATATCTAGATTGTATCTAAGAGTGTTTTGGGATTGTGTTTTGAATTTTGGCTTCCATCGATCATTCCATTGGTCTCTAGCTAGACCCTGGTTCATAAGTCATTGTATGGCGATTTTAGTGTTATCCCTGAATGAATAGAGCATGGGGTTCTACTTATCTCTTGGCCTTCAAATGTCTGTAATGTTTCAGTAATATATATATATATGTGTGTGTGTGTGTGTCTTTGATACATGATGACCAGTAAGAATAATGGGTGTTGGAATGATTTGTTCAGTAAAATTGGAGTATCACACCCATGACACTGTTTGAAAGTTGCTTAAATAAATCTTGTCTTGAAATACCATTTTATATTAGTTGAATAGAAGACCCCATTTCATCATCATAGGGCTAAAATATTTCTTGCTCGGGGGTTTGGCTAGAGCTCATGAGGCTTCATGATGCCAATATGGTAGGGTGAAGAGCAGTCTTGATTCTTTGAGTTGTATCATTGTTGTTATTTATCTTGTAGTTAGAGATGATCATTGAACACTTCACTTAACTAGGATTGCTGCCTTGAAGTGAAACAAATATTAAGTCCTAACATTAAATTGTTGTGTAAGCGTGATGTGCATTGTTTGGGAATAATTGTCTTTTTAAAATTGTGCATATCTTTAACGAGTTTTTCGATCCTTGACTTCACTTAAGTGGGTGACAACCGATTGTAAAATTGTCTGGGATAAAAGGACTCTAGAAAGGGTTGTGTACCCACTTTTATAGCTTTTTTTTTAAATTAATGGAATATAGGCATAAGATGAATTTGAGTAAAGAATTGAGTTTAGTGTATTTCAATACATTATTGGGTTATGAGTGTAACTAGACTAGAGTCATCCTTGAACCTAAGGGTTATACCCTTGTGTTAGTCAACCAAGTGTACGATGGTTGAACTAGCTAGAAAGATTCAATATGTGAATCATCTTGTTAACCTTTCACCTCGTAATCTTATTCATGCTATGTGGTGACCTTTGTATGGTTAAAATTGAACCTCAACTACAGTTATAAGCATTTATTCAAGATAGGATATGGTTACCAACATCCTTGACTATACTTAGTTATTTTATTTTGTCAAGTGACACAGGTGAAGTGTTATCAATTGAGATTGTTAACCACTACTCCTTATAGTAAAATGAGCCCTTGTAGTTTTACTATTGTTGATCCTTTTTATATACTTACTACCGTTGTGAGTAAGTCATGATGTATACCCTGGTATTATGTGTGATTGCTGGTCACTCAAATATATGAGTTGTGTGAACTCAAGTTGTCGAACTATAGAGCCTCTACGAAATATGTATGCAAGACAATCATAAGATGAGCCCCCAAGGAATTAGGTCTAGCCCCTAGGTCTTGTTATTTTATTATTATTTTAAGATTACTATTGATATGTATTTTATAGTTTATCTTGTGATCAGAATTATGTTTGTGATTATTATGGAATTAGTTGAACTCATTAAGTCTATTTCGGTGATGTGGATTCCATGTCACCATTTGAACTAAACCATAATTGTTACAATAGTAGTTTATCTGACCGAGTATTTTAATGGTCTAGTCAAATGTTATGCTTGCATGAAGTGCATGCACAAGAAACATATTTTTGTGAATTATGTAAGTGTTTGGGATCGAAATTTAAAATTTGTGTTTTGTCCTTAACTGTATTTTAGTAGAAAATTTTGGGCATGACACCCAATCACCAAAATTGAACTTATACATCTCCTCTCTATTGGTCTTCTTTATTTTAATTTTCTTCCATTTGTGGCTTTTGTCAAAATGCTCATTGAGCTTTTTCTTGGTTTCTAAATATTTTGATCATGAATACATTTAGAAATTACCATACCAATCTATAGAGTACAAACAATAATATGTTTTGACATCATTTACTATTTCAAAAGTAACAATTATGAGTAGGTTACATGTATGCTCAATGATGACAAAGTGCAACAAATTAGCTAAATGAAATGTGTTTGTTATGTGAAGACTAAATAGAGTTTTTATCTTGATGCAAGAGCATCCAAGGTGAAATGGCAATCCTGTATCACTAAAAAAAATATTATTTTATTTTGATCATTTTCAATAAGGGCTTAGGGGTTAAGAGAATAAATATTTTGATTTGCAATTGTAATTTGTTTTGGGGTGAAATTGTAATTGTAATTTTTGGTGGAATTATGGATTTATGAATATTTTCTAAGGAAAAATTGGGACAATACCCCTTTTGGGCATCCCATTCTTGGTGGGGACCACTTGGGGTGCATGTGCTTGCATATTCAAGTGCATGTTATGTGTGCATTTACATGCTTGTGCCACAAGCTTTGCATGTTGTTGCATGTTTGTATTTGGAGTTGTTGGGGCCATCAAGAGTCAACGAAGGTGTCATAATTGACCAAGGTGATTGGCCAAAAGTTAGGTGCCCTGTGAAGGTTATGAATGCAAGGAATTATTTTGTATTTTATATTCTTATCTATTTCATGGTGGTTATTGGAGGTTGTTTTGGAATACCAATGGTGGTTTCTTCTCACACAATTTCTATATAATGATGCTTGCTCATTTGGAGAAGGGGGGGCTTTGGAGAGTTGGTGGTTGCGTACCTAGATGCTACCAGAATGATGCCAAAATGTTAAGTTGTAGATTTTTGTATGTGTGAAGAAGAGAGCATGTGAGCTCCATGTTTATGTAATTCATTTTCTGATTTTAAACTTAATACATATTGCAGATTTCTCTTCCTTATTATGTGTTTTATGATAATTTTGCTGCCTTCTTGCATAGTATATTTTATGTGTGTTTGTTATCAGATTTGAAAGGGAGAACATTTTCTAGAATAATTTTATTTAAATAGTCATAAATGATGGGGAACCAATAAAAGCTTGAGCTTACATTCCATCTAAAGAAATTTAAATTGAATAGAGAAATAAATGTAAGCTAAAGCTTTTATTGGTTCCCCATCATTTATGACTATTTAAATAAAATTAATCTAGAAAATGTAATAAATATAAGATCTTTAAGATCTTTTCATATATCACAAATATAAATTTATTGCAACGTGATAAGATTCCATGTCACAAACATATAGTCATTGGAAATTGTATGATGAATATTAATTTGATGTTAATATATTTAATCTCTACCATCGACATATAAGTTTTATCTAATGCTCTCACTAAAAGAATGCTTATCAACATTACATCGAAAACTATGCAGAAAATGGCAATGTAGTATAGATCTGGTTGAAAGCAAATGCAGGCAGGCTAAAGTCTGAGATTTGAGAGAAAGCCATAATAGTCATCTTAGTTATGCTTATAATCGTAAATACTACCACAGAAAATCACAACTCACTAAAAACTTGAAGAAAGATTAAAAATTCCAGAAAATATTAATCATATCATGATGTCATTTCCTCATCTCCTGTCCATTCTCGAATGAAACCAGAGCTCTCAAAGAAATGGATAAAAGGAATATCCAGAAATGGGAAACTACAGTGAAGGCTGTCAAAGGATAAAATGAGATTGTTAGATGGCACATGAATGCTAGATACGTTACAGACTAAGGACAAAATCAAAGCTCAAATATGAAATGCTCCAAGAAATTATAGTATTTTTTTGAAAGAGTAGAATGGGATATGCTTAGGATCATCCACATCAAGTCATTTTCATCTTGAATTAATGAAAGTTGAATCAATCCATTGTAATAGATTAAATACCACTAAATTCCAAACCATATTTCCCTTTTAAATTTGAAATTGATAAGAACCTGATATGATAATTTTGGTCAAATATGCCATCAGAATATGCTTCTGGATCCTGTCAACAACACATCGAAATAATCTTTTAATACAGAATTTAGTTCCAAGTAACTTTGTAGTGTGATAGTAGTTGGGGCTCTATCTATAGTTAACTAGTGAACGACCATTTGTCACCACCTCTCTAAAATTTAGCATAAAATAAAAACAAAGAGCTATTAGTACTTTCATGCTCTAATCGAGCACAAGTAATAACTAATTAAACTATTAAAATATTTTGTAAATATTTTTATCCAATTATCATAGGGTAAGAAATAACAAAGAAGTATTGTAGTTCAAGTTAAGTGTAGCATTGGGGAGGTGGGCCTAGTTTGATTGGCTAAAGCACCATCTTATCGTAGGTAAGAGGTTATGATGTCTAGTCTCCCCACTGTCTTCGTGGTACCAGAGGGTGTGTTGTGCCAACGTCACCGGTCAAGTGAAAAAAGTTTACTAAGTGCACTGCAGTTTATAGGGGGTGGCTACCCGATTCCGATTCCTACAGTCTAAAAAGAAAAATTAAGTGTGACATTAATTTTTAGTAAATTTGTATTGGTGAAATTTGTATATTTTCATTTAGTTTTTATTTTATTTTATTTTGAAGATAATGTTTTAATATATTTATATATGGATAAATGGTACAATCTTATGCAAAGTCAAGCCCTTTCTAATATGTTATGTATTTATTGCTTACATACATTCTTGTGCACTTATCCATTACTTTATCCATACATGCACACACTTCGATATATTCCCTCAATTCATGCATTCATTACACCTATTCACATACTTGTCCCTATACATCCATTATGCACCCAATCCTAACTATTCCTCTATCCCTAGTCATTTTTGAGATGCAGGATCAACCTTGTAATCATAGACTTGATTGATCCTCACAAAATTAAGATTTAAATTCAAAATTTTGTAGACTTCCACCCTATCATTTCCCATCAAGGATTGAGAAAACACAAGATTGTGAGATTTGGTGTTATTTATTGGTATTTAAAGGCATTTGATTGCATTCATATCACATCCTCAAGTATCCTCTCTCATCCTAATAGTCAAGTACATTTAGATTTGGTGCACTAAAATGAATTTAGATTTACAAATCATTACAAGAGCATTTGGACGACTGAGATATGCTGTCTTCAATCCTTGACACATATTTATGGAGGCTAACCTAGGAGAACATGTCCCTTAGTAACATAATGGTTGTACTTCCATGGTGTTTTTTAATACCACATCTTTAGATGAAAATGAAGTAGATATAGACAAGCAAGGCAAAATAGGAAGTGAGACTATATATATTGTCAAATCATTTCCATGGGTGCAAGACATTTCGTTGAACACAAATATTATTCTAATATACAAACTCAACCCTCCATAGTGTAGACATAATTCTCTAATTTTGAGGTGAACTACATGCTATCTTATATTCCTAAACTTAGAGTATTTGGATTTTAATGCCTCAACAAACTTCATTATTTCTTCAATCATAGAACTAAGTACATTTATTTCATTTCATTTAATTCCATACTTTAACATTTATAGCTTTAGAATACATTAGGCCACAATATACATTAGTATTACTCATTTATCGATTTAGGCTAATGCATGCTTATGTGTATGCATCTTATTGAATTAACCTAGGTTAATCTTAGGGAAACCTTATTTTCTTTTATGTTTTTGACGAATTTGATCAATCCTACACAATATATTCTTCCTTTAAGATTTCTTATTAACATTACAATTTTTTAGATTTGATAACACTCTACTTTATCATCTATTTCTTGATGTTCTATGGTTTAAATTTACTTTAATTACATATCTTTTGATTAGAATTTGGATGTATGTAATGCTTGATTTCTCTTCCTACCTTCCCACTCTAAGAGATTCCATACTTATGACACCCCTCAAGACTTGTTCCTTCGCTAACCTATATACATTCATTTAGATATTTCATATCATATGACACAAATATCCATGAATTTTTATTTACATTCATTAATATTGGCTTTGTGACTCCCCCTTACACATTGTATCTTTTATTGCCATGTCCTAAATTAGGTGCATGATGCCTCCCCATTAAACATACTTTTGTGCCTTCAAGCATTATAACATGTCCAAAGCCAAAACCTAAATGCAAAATCACAAATTATATGCATATAAGCTTTGGAAACCACATAGATAGGAGGACAAACTAAAGTCGGTGAAGATTTAAGGATTTTACGATCATATATCCCTATCATACAATAATAATAAAGAAGTGAGGCCGGCCATCCGTAGCCTGTACTCCAAGCCCGGGAGTTTCCAAACAATTTCAAACGACAATGATCTTACTTAAGCTTTGTCGTTAGAAATACCTCATGGGTTAACACACACAAGTGGACTGGGACTTACAGCAAGCTATGGATGCTCGACAGGAAAATGAATGGTGCAGAGCACAAAGTATAAATTTCACAGCACACGATCTGGTGACTGCTGCCAAAGAACAAATCCTTTTCCTCCAATCTGTAGACTCATGCTATCCTTCTCTTTACCAGGGTCCTCTTCTACTTGCAGCAGTAAGAAGGTATATTTTAAACATGCTTACTTGGAACTGGTTTTTATCCAGAGGCATTTGAATTTTTTTGGCATTTATTGTATTTGTTTTGATAATTTTTTTTATTATATTTATCAAAATTTTAGATTTACCTTATTTTTCCCGGCATTTATACATATTTTCAGTGACCTTTTAGCTTTTATTGGAGGTCCACCTTATAAACATTTTGTACTAAAGTTGCTACCTTAAAAATTGGCTGTTGTATCTTTTACTAGTTGAAATTTTCTGAGGTAAAGCATTTTTGCTCTGTGCAAATCATCATTAGTTAAATATGTACTGTAATAGAATTTTGTTTTCTCCAAATTGAATACTTAATAGATGTGAATCTTGAAATTATTTTAACAACAAAACGAAATTCATATTACCTTTTTTTAATTCAAAATTTTCTAAGTCTACCCAAGCAAGTCCCAGTCAATCCGCCATTGTTATTTCATTTCATCCGACCGACAGCAAGTAGGAACCCTTCTTTTAAGTTACAAACATTGCGTTGGTATGGTAATCTGTTCTTATCCGTAAACTTCATTTCAATGAATCACAATTGACAGCATATTTTTAATTCTTGAGGTACCAACCTTGTTTCTGCTAACATCATAGAATAATGAATAAAACATGCAGATTAACGAGTTTGCAATATTCTCTAATTTTTTTTTGACATTCTTCTAATCTACACTACTTGCTTAGAAAGTCTGTGAATCTGCACCTCTATTTTTAGATCTTATAATAAGAATATTTTCTTATCTTTCTCAAATTTCTTCCAAAATTCTTTTGAAACGCCTCCATCTAATCAGGATAGTCATACGAAAGCCAGTCTGCAGGAGGATCCCGTAACATAGAAAAAAGCAACAAAAGGCAGCATTATGGACTGTGTAGTTGGTATTTAAAAGATTTATTTGGAGTTTAATAATTATGTGTAATATCCCAAATAGGACAAAACTGAATTTTCTGATTTTAGGGTTAATCCTTATGTCTGATTTCTGATTTTTCTGCTCAAACGCTAGATTCTGATATGAATTTTCTGATTTCAAACAAGTGTGAACAGCAAACATATATGCTTCCAAAATGCTCAAACAAATAAGCAAATATATTTATCTTTTCAACCACGAACATAACCAGCAATGAACAACCATAGAATGATCACCAAAACATGAAAGAAGTCTGATTTCAAATTGTCTAATCTGCTGCTACAAAATCAGAATTATTGTCCATGCAAGAACATCACAAATGGGCTCAAACATGCCCACAATTATTCCAGAAGTCTGCTGCTACAAATCAGTTCTAATTAGTATTACATGCCAAAATGCATAGAAAATGATGCTCCAAATGAACCCTAGCTGGGCGAATTACTCCAGCTATGACAAAATGCCAAAATGAATGCAAAATATGGATGAAGATGCCTCCAAAACCCTACCAAATGTTGTGCTGGCCTGAAGATGAGGGTTTGAAACCCTTGCAAGCTCCCAAATGAACTCCAAAATGCCAAATTGCCCCTCCAAACTTAGGCGCTCTTCCTCCAAGTGGTGTGCTCCACTCTAGAGTGAAACCCTAGAGCAAAGCAATGCAAAATCTGCCTCCAAAGTGTTGTCAATCTGATCTGCAAATCTGAATGTTACTTTCCAGTCCATGGTCTTTCACAAATCGCCATTGAAGCACAAGTAGACCTCCGTCATGAAGTCCTCCCAAGATGAGCTAAGTTTTCGTCCAACTCACCCACAATTTGCAAGGGTTTTCGTCCTTGGAATAGTTGCAACAAGTTGCTGATACAAACTGAAGATAATATGCACGATGATCAAATGCCTTCCAATGAACTTGTATTTATATCAAACTTCACCTTTTCCCTCCAATTTGTCCGTCCCGATTTGGGCACCCAATTCCACCTTTTAAATTTGAATTTGTTTCTTTTTTTTAATTCTCCAAATGGGGTATACTTTTCCACAAATTAATATATTATTTTTTAAATTATTTTTCCCTCCTTTTATCTCCCAAAAGGGGTCACCCAGCCTCATAGAAAAATTATAAAAATATTTTGGCTCCACAAAAAATCTAAGTTACCGGAATCGGCCCTTTACCCTGCCGATTCCGGGTACGGGACGTATCGATCCTGGTACGAGTTGGAATCCCTGTGGATCTGCCAGGGTTCGAATTTTTTCATCTGATCTTTTTGCTCACAAACGCTCTGCTCTTTGCCTCACAACCCTAAACAACTTTGTGTGCAGCGGATCTGCGGACGCCACCATTCGGGTGTGGAGGAGAGAAGAGGGAAGTACACACAAGATGGAGCCTGGAGCAAAATAAAATGTTTGACCAGTTCTAAGCCGCCGTTTTTTGTCGGAGGAAATTTCGTGGGGGTTCTCGCCGGCATCAGACTGGAGGAAATCCTGAATCAAATTATTAAAATATTAAATTAATTCATTAAAATTTAAAAGTTATTATTGAAGTTATAATCTTAGAATTAGAATGGAAATAATGAGAGATATGAATTAGTTTTTCAATAGTCAATGTATGAAAGACATGTTTTTTATCTAATCACGAATCCGGCCATATTTCTAAGTTTGCATTCTTAGAAATACGAAATACGAATCACGAATCCGGCACAAAAACTGATCAGTGGCGGACGAAATTGCAAGCAAACAGATTTATTCTTAATTCCACGCCTGTGCCACCAATCGTTCGTGAGGAAGCTCCGATTCCCTGGTTCCGGCAATAGTGAGGGAAACGCAGCCGTGACGGACACGGGCACAAAGAGAGCATATTATATTAGAGTATTACTTTTAGGCTTTTCTATGTTTTATAAGATTTTATACATGTACTTATATTAATACTTGTATGTATTTTTTATTTGATTTTATATTAATAATTATTATTTTAAAATAAACTAATAATTATATGAACTAGTATATATTATTATTTATATTACTATATTATTTATTAAATTATATATTAATAATTATATAATAAAATTATAAATTAATAAAAATTTAAAATTTAAAAATTCTAAATTAAAACTTGTATAGTTTATATATCATTATTTAATATTAATATATTTATTTTTAAGTAATAGATTTAATTTTTTATGTATATATTTATGATTTTTATATGTTTTATGTACGGACGTATCCAAACGTACCCACACCAAAATAAAAAAAATTGCCATACCGACGTACCGTACCTGTACCCACGTACCCGTACCCGATTCGGCAACTTAGCAAAAAATAATAATAAATTATTGAAAATTAATTCCCAAGTCTGCCAAGCCAAATAAAAATATTTGAGCCATAAGGAATTATTTTTCTAATTATTCAAGGCTCAAACCAAATATTTAGGGGACATTACATTATGGAAGATAAAAAAAGTTTTAGGCAATATGTTTTTGCAAAGTAATTATGGAGTGATAAGGATATTTTCTAAGTAATAAGCATTGTTATAATGATTTTCTTAGACAAAAATTTCTATTATTCCTTATGCCTTATTTTCCTGGACTGTGAATATGTCTAAAATTACTAGTTTCATCTCACAAATAGAAAAACTGACACTTAAAAATTATAAAGTTTAAAGTATGAATATGGAAAATACATTTATATTAAACGATCTTTGAGATTTGATTGAGAATCAACCTACGACCCTACAGATGTTGCTAAGTTGTTTGAGTTTCAAAAATGATAAGAAAGTTTTTGCACTGTTAAAATTTTCTTGCTCTTCACAAGTTATCATTCACATATAAGCTATGCAATCTGAATCTTGGAAAGCTTGTAAGTTGCTTAAGGATTTATATGACAAACAACCTGCATATAAAACAATTGATCTATTAATTCAATTGTTAAAACACTAAGCTCAACAATGATGAAGATGTTAAAAAATACATCTCTAGGGTGGAAAATGTAAACCAAAAATATAGTACTGCAAGTGGTAAAATTCATGATGATATGTTGATCTTTATTGTTTTGAATGAACTTACTTCTAACTACACAAACTTCTTGGAAATGTTGCAAGTCAGTGACAAACTTAGTAAGACAACATTTGATTCAATATGTGAATTGCTTACTCGACATGAATGCCAATTTACAAAGAAGAAAACATTTTCGCATTTGAAGGAGCTTATGTTGTTGCTTCCAAGCAGAAGAAAAAAAGTCTTAAATTATCAAAACATAAGAAGTTTTCTTGGCACAATTATCGGGATGATCATACATATTCTTTTTCTTCCAGTACTAGTAACAATGGGTACCAAAATAAAAGATTTGGTGAACTTTTTTCTTATGTCAAATGTTTGGTTGTTATGCATATGATTGTACTTTAAAGGAAAAAAACCATCTATGAATTTTGTTGCTTCTTCTTCAAAAGAGAAATCTTGTTTTGTTGAAGATGCTTTTAGACTCCAAAATCTAATGGGATTGAAATGGAAGTTGGAGGACCCACCAGGAGGTTGGAGGACCATTCCCTTCTCGGATTATCTATTTGCTTGTAGAATGGATAAAATATTTGAATATCATTTTTAGCAGGAATAAACGGTTTGCTTTCAATTTAGTGTTGTGTTCCAAATTAATATTGCAATGTGTTTTGTTGTGTTCAATTTTGGTTTCCTTTTGTTGAGCATTGATGAGGAGCAGTTGTCTGGTGGGGTTATGTTATTCTATATACACCTCTTGACTAATAGTGGGGAATGTAGGTCTTCATGATTAGTCAATGAGTGGTTTTATGTCTTTGAAAGGGGTTGCCTATGCCAAAGAAGTATAGGCAAAGTGGGGTCAATTGATATATGGTCAGGTAGTTGGTCATTGGTTGAGGTCGCACTTGAGGGCTGCAGGCACAAGGAATCATTAGGACAATGGTCCTTGTAGTTGGGTAATGAAGAAACTTGCTCATATTGTATGTGCTATAGATGGTCAAAGGCATGTTGATAGATGATTTTCTGCATGTTTGTCAAGTAGTGTCAAGTAGAGAAAATGAATCTTTAGATTATGGGAAGTAGTGGCACAAGGCACTAGATGTATAGGACTAACAGGTGTTGCTCACATAGGAATGTGATGCAAAGGTTCAAGCATTAGGGGGATGCGTACAGGTGTCAACACTAGTTGATCAATATCAAGAGACAAAAGATTGAGTTTGTAGAGTGACTGAATGAGTTAGATTGATGGATGATTTAGATAATTTTTTGGTCCCCTTTGGATCAACAGAGGTTTGTTAGGTTTATGATCAAACAGTTAATTTGTAGTAACTTAATAATGTTGTGTAAGTTTAATAATTTATGATTTGTGTTGGGTAATTAATAGTTGGTTCCTATGGGAAAAAATGGTTGTAAAAGTAAAGAATGAAAGCCTCTCTCGAGGTCTTAAAAGGAACCTCTTCAATTCCTGGTATAAACATTAATTCATATATGGCTTTCAAAATTTTCAATTAATTAATAATACAAGGTAAACATATTGTTGAATTCTACAGGTATGTTAAGTACTGGCTTCCACTTTTAGCAGAGTTAGATGGGTACAGTGCTTCATGGATTCCTCTTGTTCCACCCTTGGAGTGTGGCTGGATATGGCATTGTCACAGATTAAATCCGGTACATATTCATATTTCTTCATTTGTAATGAACAACTGAACATCATAAACTACGGATTTATTTAGTTTTAAGTTTTTAACCCCAAAATCCGGAAAATAAAATCTGTTTGATTATAGGTAGCATATGAAAAAGATTGTCAAAGATTATTTGGTAGAGTGTTGGATTCTCCATTTGTAGATGCATCGATGCAAGAAATTGCTGTGGATGGAAGTGCATATATTTGGAATAAGAGATATCCTGGGCATCCATATCGGTTAGATCCCAAAGACTTCCTTGGCCTTTCAGATGCTGATGTCTTTTATGAAGAAACAACATTTGAGGTTGAGCTTGAGCAGGCTGTCTACAGTCAGAAAAAGTTCTATCATCAGGCATGTAAATTTCATTAAATGGTGTTTTCCTAGTGTATTAAATTATATGACAATATCAAGATTCTAACTATGTAATTTTGAGTTTCAATCTTCAGTGATCTATATTTTATGTGTAATATGTAATAGGAATGTTTAAATTGGTCACTTTGTTTCATGTGTATTCTTTCAAGTTCTTCCTTAAATCCTCCTTACAAGCATGCAGAGAAAACTATTTTGATATATTATGTAAATAGCCAGATATAATTTGAAGAAGTTGGGTTTCATTGGGGTTTCAAGGGTTGAAGGAAAATATAAACTTTACCTAAGTTAATGTTTATGTCCCTAATAGGAATGCCACTTATTATTTGAGTAGATAGATATTTAGATCAGTTCTTGGCCTCCAAATGCCCCCACAACAACTGCATATTCTGTGGTTCTGATCATGCTCATTTTATGTTTTCTTTCAGAAGGGATAAACCCCCACAGAAAGGATAGCCCCCTTATAGTTTCCTGTTTACATTTGAACTAGTGTGGCAATTACACAAATTTCTATACAATTTCATGGAGACTTGGTGGGATGAAACCATCCCTGTTGCTGGTTCCAGAAATCCATGGGTGAGCTGTTAAAATTAAAAACAAAGAACATCAAAGAGGTTGACAAAAATCTATGTTTGGAAGCATTTTCAAAGGAAAACTAAAAAATTGAATAGAAGTTTTAAAAGATCCATGAGGCTATCCAACAAGATGGATTGGATCAGAGCTCACTGCAATCTGAGAAATGATCTCTTAGGAAACTATTAACATTATATGCTCGAGCCAATGAATATTACATTGTGAAATGTCTTATGATAATAAGCTAAGGAATTAAACAAACCAATCTATGATTTAGGAAAAAACTCTCAACAAGTGACAACCTACTTAAAACAATTTATAACAATGTGCTAATGATAGCATAATAAAAACAAAATTAAAACTAAACCACTATAATGCAAACATACATAATGCTGAAACTATTATTATAAAGTTTATATTAAATTTTATTAATCTAATAGCCAACCGCCCCTCTCCCTACTCAACCATCCCACCCCCCGTAATAACTAAACCAAATACAATTCCAAGTTTATCTCTGAACTTGACAAATTTTCTTTACCAAGTGTTTAGTCATTATGTCTGCAATCTGCTCTTCTGTAGGACAATAATAAAGACAAATGCCTTTGTTATTAAGCAACTGGTGAATGTAATGTGATGAACTATAATATACTTAGTTCAGGCATGATAGACTGGATCCTTTACCATTTTGAGAACACTTAGGTTGTCACATAAAAGTGAGTTTTGTGTGGTTTGATCCAACATCATACCTACCATGAGCCTTTGTAACCACATTGCCTCACAACATGTATATATATCATAGTTTGCAAACTCAGACTCGCCGTGGACTCGGCAGCCCAAAAATATGACTCGGACTCGAGACTCGGGAAAAGACTCGGCAAAAAAAAAACTGTAGTTTTACAAAAAAAAGAACAAATTAATGCATTTAGAGAACATAAGAGCCTAATTTGATTATCAAACACTAATAATTCAAAGATTACACATGTCATATGATCATCAAACACTCAATAATTGAAATTTAATCATTCATAGTCATCAAATACTCATAGAGTCATAGTTTCAATGTATAACAGCATCATAAGTTTATATATGTTTACATATAATCATGTCAAAAAGAGGAAAACATTAACAACCATATGTAATCTACATCTTTTTAGCTCGTTCTCTTGGCCTCTTTCAACCTGAAATCAATTTGCAGACCTGAAATTCACAAAGTTGAATGTTAAAATGAAAGAAAAAGTGAAAAAAAAACATGGGTTTTTAACCCATTTTAACTCCCAGTCGCGTAGGAGAGTCCTGGGTCAGGACTCTTGAGTCCCGACCTAGGACTCTCTTGGACTTGACTCCTGATTCCGTGGCAAGTTGACTCGGCTGGCCAACGGACTCCCGAGTCCGCGGCGAGTCTGCAAACTATGATATATATTAACTACTACCTTATGGTTTGCTTCTATGGAGAATAAAGCAATTGTGTTTTGAAGCTTTCTCTGTCAGGAAATTACTCTTGAATCAAGAGCAAAAACATATCTTGTAGAATTTCTATTATCAACCGAGGTAGTCCAATCAGAGTTAGTATATCCAATTAGCATAAGTCAGCAGATTGTTGATATAGGATGCTAAAGATGAGGGACCCTTTGATATATCAAATAATTTGATTTGCAGCTTGCCAATGTTCCTCTTGATGTTTAGACATGAATTGAGAAAGACAACTGACTGCAAAACAAAGATCTGGTCTAATGGTAATCAGATAAACCAAACTACCAACTAGTTGTCAATAGATTGTTTCATTGACTGGTGATGAAACAATGTTAGTTTAGTGCTTGATCCCAACTTCCATAGGTGTAGATGTAGGATTGCATTCAGTCATTTGAAAATTTTCTAAAAGAGATTTGGCATACTTAGTTTGTGATACAAAAAATTTGCGATCATTTTACTAAATTCTACACCTAAATAAAATAGAAGCAGGCCTAGATCTGCCATTTCAAAAAAAAGAAAAATATCATGTTTCACCTACTCAATTAGAATAACAATACTTCCAATGATGGCGGGACCATCAATATAAACAATCAGAATTGCTATGTCACCATCACTAATTTTGACATAGAGAGTGGGTTAGAAATAGATTTTTCTAAAACTAGAATCTCTAAGATATTGATCAATTTTAAACTACCAGGCTTGAGAAGCCTACTCAAGTCCATAAAAGGACTTTAATAGCTTGCAAACCAAATGTTCTTTGCTTGGAACCTAAAACCCTAGTGGCCAAGCTTTGTAGACCTCTTCCTCCAAGTCTCCATTCAAGAAGGCACTTTTGACATCCATTTAAACTACCTTCCATCTAAACTAAGCAACAATAGAGATAACTGACCGAAAGTTTACCATCTGTACTGTAGGGGCAAAGGTCTCTTCATTAGCCCTTCCTCCTATTGACATCCTTTGGTGACATATAAGCCTTGTTCTTGTTCAAAAACCATTTGATTTACACTTTATAAATCCATTTACAACAAATGGATTTTGTTCCTAGGGGCAATGTCGTGAACACCCAAATCTTATTTTTCATCAAGGCATCATGCTCCACCACCTTCATGGTAGCATCCCATTCAGACTTTTCATTGGCCTTCACAAATGTACTAGGCTCAAATCTTTGTGAAATAGTAGAAGTTAGAGCAAATTTTACTTGCTCATCACCTTGCACAAGGTGTTTTCCTAAATGTGTAGATTGGCTTTCCATTACTCATGGCAATTCATCTTCCTGAACATCTTTCAGTGTGGTATAGTATCACTTTGGTCTCTCATGTTGGCCCTCCTGATTGTGTTGTTAAGACTGTATAGTATCACTTTGGTCTCTTCTCCTCCTAGGACCCCCTTGGAATTTGATTCTTCTGATGTTTCTTGTTTGATTCTAACATTAGAACTTGTTCTAGAAATAGAAGTTTCTGAAAACACTACTATTTGTAGAATTACCATTAACTGAAACGAATGGTATTTTCTTATCTACAATAACATCTCTATTAAACACAAGTTTGTTTTTAGAGACATCTAGTAATCAATATGCTTTGGATTGTTCACTATAGCCAACAAACATATATGGTTTGCTTTTTGCTTCTAAATTACTTCTCTTTTTCTTAGAAATATGTGTGAAAGCAATACAACCAAAAACTCAAAAATCACTTGTAAAAGGTTTTCTATCTAACCATGCTTCCTTGGGAGTAACATTCTACAAGGCTTTACAAGGACTTATATTAAGGATGTAGACTATTGTATTCACGAATTCTTTGTGATTAGATATGCCATACACCTTGCAAGTCCTAATGTTTGAAATATTTATTTATTTGTATTTATTAATTGTTTTGTCCTCATTTAGGAAATGGGCAGTCTCACTTATGACTTGGTCATTGTGTCATGTGTATGCCTTTGTATAAAATTTGTGTAGGAAATTGTAAGAGCATCCAATGTCATTATGGTATTGTAAGATGTGGGAGTTACTTATGATAGATTCTCTAATGCATGTAGAAGCATGATTGTAGAGAGTTACAAAGTGGAATAGGAATCTTGACCCACTTATGAAATGTTATAAAGCATCTTTCTAAAGGAAGTAAATGACAAATAATGAATGAAAATGAGGTGTGGGTCATGGGAATTCTTACCATAGTATTTGGGGACCTTATTTTTGCCCATGGTAATGCCTTTTAGTGGTTTTCTAGGCCTCCTTTATTCTATATATTGAGGGCTTAAGATAGAGGCATTAAGGAGTTTTCATTGTAGGATTATGTTATCAGATTTCCTTTAAAGGAGGAGAATGATATTTTCTATGTTAAGGTGAGATCTTGGAAGTGTATTGTAACTGTTGTGTTTCTGAATAATACTTTGGTTTTGTGCTTTAGAGAGGGGTTTTTAACTCAAAAGGGTTTTCCCTGTGTCCCTTTTCTTTTGCCTATGCTTCTTTTTTCCTCTCATTTTTGTTTTTGAAGTGTTATTTTATATGTTGTTATACTGCTGAAATTTACATAGATCTGAGATCTACATTTCTTTCCTCTACAAGTTAATGTGGGAAATGAATATGTGTCTTGATTCCACTTTATGGGCATAGTTTGTATGCACTTGTATCAATTTCTTTTGTTTAGTAAATCTTATAGTACTAGAGGTGCATATTGGACTTTTCCTTACACTACCTAATACATATATGACACATTTTGGCTATGCACCATGCACCTTACCATCTCCATAACCATTTTATTCCTCATTTCTAAGACTCCATTTTGTTGTTGAGTGTATGAAGTGGTATATTGTCAATGTATACCTTCCTTCTTGTTGAAGTCTTTGTACTAGTTGGAGACAAACTCACCTCTATTATCTGATATCAATTTCTTGACTCCTTTACTTTGTTTCTGAACAAAACCTTCCCACACCACAAAGAGAATTATTCTTCAAAAAGCCCACATTTTTCTAGAAAATTCATCAACATGTAACAAGAAATGCCTCACACTAGACATTGTAGGTGTTTTAATAGGACCATATAGATCAATATGTATCAAAGATTCAAATCTAAAACCCTTATGGCTCACCATGCCTTATTAGTATCAAACAATTGTCGACTTTGTTTTCCCATCTAACAGGGTGAAATCATAATACTGTGTCTCACTTTTTGCCCAAGATGGACATTTACATCAATATTTTTAACTGAATCTTCATCTTCTAAGACCTATAGCAACTAAAACATTAAGAATTTGAAGATGATGCAAACTAGTGATTTGTGGAAATTTGTGTGTAGATTTTAAATATATATATTTTTAAAAAAATAAAAAAAAATCATGAATCTTTCAACTTATCCTTTAATAACTAGTTTTAAATAAAAAACAACATTTTCAGAAAGTAACGTTTGTGTCGTACCACATAATTTTTTTTCTATAAAGGATAAAATTCTAATTTTTGAAATATAGATTCTCAACATCAATATCTAGGGAAAGGATATTTTTTCATAATTTTTTGTTACATATATATATTTTAATTAATTTTTAAAGTCACTGTAACTATAATTTGGACATGCATGTGTGTCATACAACCTAACTTCTTGTGTATATATCAAAATCTAATTTTTCTTTTTTTAGTGAAACAAGGACATCAATACCTAGGGAAAGGGTATTTTTTGAATTTTTTTGTACAATGGTTCACTATTTTTCCACCTCTATAGAACAAAGAGCTTGATGGTCGGAGAAAATCCTATGTTTAGTAAAAAATAAAAATTAAATACAAGATAAAATTAAAACATATCAAAACTATACTTCTTGGAAAGCTTATTTCAAGGGCTACAATCTTGCAAAGGATCATTTCTAAATGACATTATTTAATCCATTAAAAGGTAAAGAAAATGTGTTTTTTTCCAACATTTTGATAGGTGTGAAGGAGACTCCATTGTGGGTATGATTTAATACTAGAGGGGTTATATCCAAGGGGGTCTTATCTATCCCCCTTCAATTAAAACCCTTTAGGTGAAACCTCTCAAGGCTAAAATAACTAGTTTTTCTAAAAAAGGTGATTTCAGGCAAAAATCAACATGTCCCAAAAGTGAGACACACTATTGTGGTAGCACCCAACACCCTATGCATAAATTCTAACTTTCCTAAACGCATGGAAGCCCATTCACGATATTAGTCTTACTAGGCACAAAAAACCTTTCATGTCGAAGTCTAGTGGTATTCTCAAGTCTCAACCAGTACTAGTTGACGTGCCTTTGTTGTTTCGGGATCAACTAACTTATACAATCCCTTTTTGCCAATGCCAACAACAATCACTTTGTTATCTTGAAGAGTAGCTACCATATGTTTGTTTCCTTGAAACTTTACATAGATTAGGATTCATAGTGATCTCACTTATAAATAGTAGGTTTTTGTTCATGTTAGGGATAAATTAAACATTCTTAAATGTATAATATACATCATTATTCAATGTCACACTAACATTTCCACACCCTCTTATAAAGTGGGTCCAACCATCTCCCAAAGAAACAAATTCACTACTACTCTAACCCTCAACAAGACTTACATGCTAGAGTTTGTGACACATATAGTGTTGAGATGCACAGGAATCAAAATTTTGAGAGTTCCCTTCAATGGTGTCTCAATTGGATCTAAGGGTGTTGGAAGGATGGAATTTAGGAGTTGATTTTGGAACCCCTCTTTAGAAAGTTGCCATTTGTAGATCCCAAATCCAATGGTCCTATCCCCAATTCCCTTGGTTTAAGTTGAATTTTGGTGGGGTCTCTAAAGGAAACCTAAGGCCCTCTAGAGCTGGAGGTGTTATCATGAATTATTTTGAAAGAGTAGTGGATGCTTTCTCTGTCAATCTTGGCACTCAAACCAAAAATTTTGTTGTGGCCTTTGATGGTATCCTTTTAGCCAAAGAGTTAGTTTGCAACACTTAGAAGTGGAGAAAGATTCCTTGAACATAATTAACTGTTTTTTGAAAACTCACACCTCTAGTTGATCTATTAATAACTTTATTGCGGATTTTGGATTCCCTTCCCAATGTTAAAATCAATCATGTGTTCCACAAAGGAAATTATTTGGTGGATTATTTCACCAATTGGGGTGGTCAACATGATATATACATAAATTAGAAGTGGGGAGATCACCTTCCTAGAGAGCACATAAACTTAATTGATGATTTTTTCCCTTGCATCGGTGGACACAAGATCTACTATCTATCCCTTACACATTGGGGTAAGGATTATCATGAAACATAAAGAGGAAGAGACTTGGATCATTAAGAAGCTTCCATCCTCTTCTAATTAGGAACTTAATGCTATACAAAAATTCAATTTGGATTGTTCTTTCAATTGGGGTCCCTTTGTTGTCCACTTGGAGTAGGCATACTCAGTATACAAGTTGAATCTTAGTTGCAGGTGGTGAAAATGAAAGGTGTGGAGATTTAAGTCTTAGAGGACCTCATTGCTTAGGTTGTTGGTCTATCTGCGAAGGGCATGATTTAAAAAAAAAATAGATGAAACAAAGATGAGGCTCTCATTTCCTCCTTGTAGGATGGAGAACAATTGAAGTGAATTCATAACGCTTTGCTAGATATCTCTACCACCTCCATGGGATGATGTTACTCTACAAATCATCAGGTATGCCACTCTTGAAGGAAGTTTTCAGTTTTTCTATTCCTTTCATTTAACACTCGTATATCATTTTGTCGCTTGTATCTTGTCAATTTCTCATTCTTCCTATTGTCCTCTCTTGAGCATTCAGTCCTTGAGTTTAAATGTGGCAGTAGGTATACTCCTCTACATGCGTTTGTAATTCTATTGTTCGTTAGCTACGCCCTAGTGTTGAAATCCTCTCATGCTTTTTCCTCTACTCATGTGCCACCCTCTCCCCCTTCCCTCATCAAAACTCTACTTAAAAAGCTTAATCAGACCTAGATTTAGAAGCCTCTATTTCTAAGAAGGTCCGTGCTAAAGTGACCTTACCGTCGATTAGACCTACCCTTACTATTTTTGGCCATGATGCTTCTTGGGGAGTGAATTTCACAAGTGGTGAAACATCTAGGAGCTATAAGAGTAAGGAGAATAAAAAAGTGGTTAGGACTTGGATTACCGAGAGGAAGAGAACACCCTCGTCATTAAGCCCAAAGAGAAAGGTAAAGGCGTGTTGAAGGATAAAGGTAGTGACATCCCCAATGAGTTGGAGTTAGAAGATGTGGAATCTAAATTTATCTTTGAGGTAAAGACGTGCTTAAGGATAAAGGTGGTGACATCCCCAATGAGTCAGAATCAGAAGATGTGGAATCTGAATTTATCCTTGATACAACTTGTCCATTGTCCTCTATTGAGGCTATGGCCTCGGTGGTCACCATTCTTGTGGGGAGATTGGTCAAGATGCATACAAAATCAGTTTCGACCATAGAATGCTGTGGTGATTCCACTCTGAATACAACAAAGTTAGTCTCAAAATTTCCCCGCTTGTTAAGAAAATGGATGTTGAGGAGGTTACTTTGAAGGAAGTAGAGAAAAGTATCTCCAATCAATGGAATAAATGAACAATCTCAAGGTTGAGATTACTATGCAATATGAAAAGGTAGCTCTTTTGGAGGAGGACATTTTGGACATCATGGGCAACCTACAAAAGGTGGTGGAATTTAGTAGAATGAGTAATCAAAATAGTGCCAAAAGTATTAAGTTGTTGCAAGAAAGAATCAACCTCGTTTAGCTCAAGCAACTGTTCTTTCCAACTTTAGAAGTAGAAGCCAAAAAGCTAAAGAGATCGAACAAGAGGACACTGAGTTCGTGGAAAGTCATTTGGATTCCCTTCGTGAGGAATGGAAAGGTATTGTAGTGCTTAATCAACTTTGGATTGGCTCTTTGCTTTGGGTGTTGTTGATCTTCCTTTTTGGGTTTTTTGTTGTTTGTTACTTTTGGGTTTTTTGTCGAATCTACACATTGTCGGTGTTGTATTTTGGCTATATCTTGGTTGCTAGAAGTTTGTTGTGTTGCTATTTAATGTTTTAGATTGTTAAAGGTATGAGGCCCTTTAAAGGTTTGTCTTATTTACCTTTAATCAATACAAAATCTCAGCTTGTGGACTCAATAGACTAGTTTCGTGATGCCACAAAAACAAAGTCATCTATTGCTCCTTGTTCATCCTCAACAACATTTGCATATTATGACCTCTTTTAATCGCTAGCAAGATCCTGTTGTCACTTTTGACAATCTTTCTTGAAGTGTCCCAACTTTTTATGATACTAATACTTGCACTTGGATCTTTGCATGGAATTACCACTCTTTGAAAATTCACCTGATTAACTAGTTGCTTTATTCTATTTGCCCCTACTCTTGCTCCATGCATTGAATGCACTCTTTGTGATGTTCCAATTTTTTGCTTTTGATTGTTCTTGCCTTAATTCCTTTCGTTAAAAGAGTGTTGACAACTTCTCAAAATCAAGTTTGTGAACATTAAATAGATAAGAGGAAGACGGCGACGGAGATCTCGATGGGAGCAGGGGGATGACAAGTGGGTGTGCGAGAAATCCACAAGTTGTTGTAATGGCTGTAGGCCAGCTGTGGTTTGAATTCTAAACCCTAAATGCTCTCTCTTTGCCTTGGACATTTTTGTTTCTCTCTTTGTTAGTTGTTTATCTCATGTGAAACCCTTCCTTGGAAAGTTTTGCCACGATAGTGGCTATTATTATTTGTCATTTTTTCGCCTTCTAGGTATTGGTGTACATTTTATCATCCACCGAACACAAAATGCCTAGAGACACTCCATCCTCTCTTGAACAAAGTCACCGCGTATGCTAAGATTGCGAGAAGATCATATGGCAACTCCCAGGTTTCTTTCGTCAGGTCATGACACGTGGATAAGCTCACTGGGCATTATGATATGCTGGTAACACAAAGGGACTTACGTTATAATTTATTCACAAGTTTAGGACTTAGACGGTTTTAACATTAACTGTTCTTTCCACTGGGGTTTTTCAATTTAAGGATTTCAAAAAAAGTGCAAAAAGATAAGGGTTTAGGAACTCAAATCTATGCCTAAGAACTCAAGAGATGGTAATGATTGGGTGAAACAAGTAACCACGCTTTGCTTCGCCTTCCTGGGACAACTACACAAAGTGGGTGCAATCTTCAAGGGGTGTGATTGTAATTTTCATGTCTAAAATAATACTCATATAGATTGAAGTTAAGCATCCACAATTAAAAAAGCTCAGGCTAACTTTACGCATTGGATAAAAATCATCTATCCAAAGAAAGTATGAGCTGGATCTCACCAATCACTACTATCAAATCTTTCATTCATTTAACAAACATTCAAATAAAATTCTATTTTAATTCTAATCTAAGTGTTGAAGGAGATGTGTAACCTTGCAAAACACTTGACAATAAAAGGAATTCAAAGCAAATCATGCATAAGAGCTTTTATTATCAGAAGTAGCAATGTGCAACAATTTCATACTACTCACTTCACACTTTACAAATGAGGGGCGAGCTCTATTTATAGGCTCCTCGATTACAATTTGATGGCCAAGATTGATTTCGAATCAATGGTCGAGATTACAAAATAAAACCCTAATTAGGGCTTGTCATAATTAACTACCTCTCGACCAATGAGAAAATTACATTTTAGGACACTTCTCCTTCTTGCTAAATATAAACCAATTCCATGGATAAGTTAGGTTCATTGAACCTAGACATGTTGACTTGGAACTATTTGATTGGTTGGAAGATGACGAGGTGCCACCTCAGCGTGCTGGATGTCCTCCTTGGTCTCCTTGTTCTTTATCCATACACTTGCCTTAGAATATCTTTCTTTGCCAACGACTCTGTCATTTGTGCTCGTTTCTTCCTAGCTTTGATCTTGGATTTCCTTTGAGATTTTGATTTCTTCTTCTCACTTGCATTTGAATCTTTGAGGTCTAGAAGTCTCCCCTTAGAGCAAATGTCTAGACTTAAGATTTTCTTTCTTGATTGCTTTGAAATTTCTTCAAGTGCCTTGAATTTGGAGAAGAACTCTCCTGTGCTTTCGTCAAAACGAAGGAAATTGGAACTTTCTCTGTGAAGTATTTCCCATACTTAGCCAAATTTTGGCTATTTTGTAACACCTTCATGTGGACCATTCAACACTTAGCCAAGATTTTGGCCATCTCTATGCTCGAATGAACTTTTCCTGTGGATTTGCCTTCAATTCTGAATTTGGCTCGTGCTAAGGATTTTATTCATTTCCTCTTTACTTTTCCTCTTTATTCCACTTCATTTTCCCTTTTTTCTTTACAACACTTAGTCAAAATTTGATTCTTTTGTTGTAGGAGAATTCCACACTTAGCCATTTTTTTTGTTTCCTCTTGGCAAATTTTACCATATTTGTTTCTGACCTTGGCTGTCTTTGGCATATGTCAAGACATTTTTCTATTTTGCTTGAGCGGACTTCCTCATTGACAAGCCAATTCTTTTTTTTTTTTTTCGTAGGAGGACTTGGCTGCTAGTTGGACAATTTTCTTTTATTGTGGGCGGACTTTGAATGATCTTGAACATTTCCCAAGTGTCAAGGCGGAGCTCATTATTGTTTGGACGTTTTGAATTTATAGCATGGTGGACTTCACATTTCCCATGCCATTTCATGGCGGAATTCATTGTGTCTTAGGCACTGTTATTTTTGACCTAGGAGGATTTCATCATTGGCAAGCCACTTTCCTTGCTACCTGGGCCGACTTCATGATCAACAGGCCAATCTTGGGCAGACTTTGGACTTGGCAAGACATCTTCCTTCATTTCTTCTTGGCAGACTTGGCTGTGTCTTGGACACCTTCAATTTAGCCTTGGAAAATTTCATGATTGGTTGGCCATGTTGGGCAGAGTTGTTCATTGCTTAGGGAATTTCGTTGACACTTAACCAAAATTTGAAATTTTATTCTCCAAGGTATCAACACTTAGCCAATTTTTTGAGTTTTTCTCCCCGAGGTATCAACACTTAGCCAATTTTTTGAGTTTTTCTTCCCAAGGTATCAACACTTAGTCATTTGAAGGTTCTGACTGTTTTGGTCATTTGAACCTTCAAAACGTAGTCAAGTTTTCTTCAACTCTAAACTTGTTCTTTCCTTGAGTTTTTGAGACTTTGTTTGGTAAAGCTTTGTAAAAAAAGGTTGTTCACCATAGTCCTAGGGTACTGGTAGTACCTTTACCTAGTTCTTAAGTTTCATCATTGAGAAAATATGTCATCTCCTGCATTATTTTTCTCACAAGCTTCCATAATTACCTTTCTATCAAACCTAAGATTGGGGAGATTGTTCTTCTAGTCTTTTGAATAATTGGAAAGGTCGTAATCGCTCTTGGTCAGTGTTTTAAGTATCCTCAACAATCCTCATAGTTCATGGGGTTTTATGGATTAGTTCTTCCTTATGTATGTTTTCATGTTGTGATGAGATGACTTAGAAAGTGTGAGGTTGTCTCGAAGTGACTTATTGCCATTCTTGTTTGTGGAGAGTTGTGCCTCTTGGTTAGGCAACCTTTTTGTGGAGGTTTTCCTCTATGTTTAGAGTTTTTTAGTGTGCTTGGATGAGGATTGGAGGTTGATGTTTCCCTCATCCTATTTTGGTGTGGTGTTATGAGATAATGCACATGGTTTATTAATCGATCATCATATAGGTGTTGTCCTCTCTTCCTCTTGCATTCTCATTGTAGTGGATTATCCCATGAGTGGTTAGTCTTCTACTGTCACCACCTTTCTTATGCAATGGTTAAGTGATTTATTGTCTCTGATGTTTTGTTGTTGTGACACCTTTGTTCACATTTTCATGCAAGTGCAACATGTCATTGTTACATTATTGGTGTTATTGTTGTTGTTTCAAAAAAAGTTGTTCTATCAGGTTTTGTTCTGAGCTTGTCAGCTTGGGAAATTAAATTTGGTAGTAGATCCCATGTTGCAACACTAGGATATCTGGTTTATGTTTTTACCCATGTGGTTTTTAGTGCTTGGTGTGTGATCACTCAAGTGCATGTTCAGTGAGTTAGTGTTTGGCTTCTTGCATGGGTGCCTTGGGTGGTATTTCTAAGGATTCATTGTGAACCAATCCATGCAATGTGTTGGAGGATGAAGAGTGCTTCCTAGACCCTAACACATTTTACAGGGATGGGTGAAGCTCTACCCTTGTGTTGATAGAATGTGTGGATGTCACAGTGAGCCTTGCATATTCCTTCTTGCATCATAATGCGATCATGTCTTGATGAAGTGTATTTTCCTAATGTGGTTTTCGTTGGCATAGTTAATTGAATTTGGTGAATGGTGTTTGAACATGTACTCTCTCTAACATACCTTAGATGTTGTAATCCCAAGCTGTTGTGTAGCCCTTACTCCCTCAAATGTGTCTAAAATTAGTCACTTAGTTTATCTAATCATGTTTTCAAAGTTTTATGCTTTATTTTGGTTATTGATAAATTCTCTAATCATTATTTATGGATCGACATTGAATTTTTAATTTCTTATGAGTGGTCTAGTCACCAACGTTTGGCTCCTACCTATTTTGTGGCCCTTGATCACAATGGAATTATTGCTTCATTGTGCACATTTTATGATTTAATGTTGGAGTCAATAATTATCCCTCTTGGGTTTTATTTTATCTTTGTGGTGGCTATTCTAAATGTTTGAAATTTGTGTTTCTATTTTATGTTATGCTCATTTCCTATCATATTCATTACAAACCCTTGATAGAATTTATAAGGGAGTAGATGGAAAAGAATATGCTAAGTCTTGGTGTTTTTGTTAATTAGAATCAAATTTCATAAAAATTATTATTCATGATGAAATGAAAGTGGAGGTTGTGTGGTTTTTGGAAATTTCATGAAATGTGTGTATGCATATGGTTTCTAACTTTGAATGGCTTCGATGTATGTGAATGTATTTATGCTTGGAGTTGAGTGAAGTGTATTAAAATATTTGTATGAGAGTGCTTATGAGATTTTGTGATATTTGAGTGAGTTTAAATGTTTGTATAATTGTGGTTACACCATTCCCAACTCTTCTTAGTAGATGGTTGGGTGTGATTTAGTCCACCAAAGTTGCGTGTGATCATTCTTATCTTGACCTTTATTTTTGTGGTCTTGTGACCATGTTTCCTAGTACCTTGGCATTACTTGAGTGTTTGTTGAGGTGTCTTGGGCATTGAAATCCATGTTATTTGATAGCATGAAGATGCACATTGTGTCAATTGAGATACAATTTCCATAGCTACACTCATGTTGGACATAGTGTAGCATATGAAGGTGCATTAGTAAGTGCTTTGGAACATACTATTATGTTTATCATATTATGTTATATATGGACATCCTTGTTAAGGTTCTAGTTGAAGTTGTTCTGGTGGTTTTTAGGATTTTCTTCTTGGTTGTATAGTGGTATTCCAAGCTTAAGATACAAGATGTAGTCCTGGTTTGAGGAATTGGCTATCTTGTTTATTATCTTGGAGAGTGCTTAGTGTTTGAACCATGTAGTGGTTATTGAATATATTTTTGATCATGATTTAATGATCTTGTTGGGTTGTTTAAACCTTATGTGGGTCATAGTTGACCATCATGATAGTGGAAATTTTGAGTTTTTCTCTTATGCTTAGTGTTTGAGTTGCTTCCTTGATGGGTGCGATGTGAGTATTTGGGTTGCTAAGTCTTATTGTTTGGGAGTGCTTATTCTATTCAAAGGTAGTTTCCTAAATTATTGCCTCTAAGAACCCTTGTGTTGTTCCAAGTTTTACATTAAGAAGCTAGTGTTCTTAGGAAATGATCCAGTTGTAACCAAGGGAGAATCTTGTTGTGTGTTCCATAGTTGGAAGTGAGGCATTCACTTGGTGGGAATAGAGGTAAGGTAGTGTTACCTCTAGCCTTGTGGGATGGACTTCCCCAATTTTTTATTGGTAGCTTTAAATATTAAGGTTATGGTATTAGGAGAGACCATAGGAAGTGAAACCTTGTAGTTGTTATCCTTGTGTTGAGGAAGGTTTGGCAGGTTTGTGTACCTTTTTCTTGGTCGAGTTAGTAGCTAGATGGAGTTCTTAGCTGTTATGAAAGTCCTTGAGTAGGACCTTATTGGATTATGGTTTTATAGACCCAATACTTGGTCTTGCCATTAATTATAGTGATAGATGGTGAAGGTGTTGTGGTGATCTTTGAGGTGGTTGTTCACCTAGTGACAAACAGTCACTTAGCTTGTGCACCTCTAGAAATGTGTGTTGTGTGTTTGGTGCCTAGTTTTGGTAAGAGTCTCAAGGAATGATCTTGTGAGCATGATTTGAACGATCATCTATTGGGTGTACTAATGCTTACTTATTGAGGATTCCAAGAGTAAGCCTAATTTTCTTCGACTATATACATTAAGAAAGTACACTTGACATGAATTGAATATTTACAGCTACATGGTTATTTTTGATAAGGTAAGCAACATTTACAGGGTGTTGTACCCTTAACACATAGGGCCACAAGGGTCGAGAAGTTCAAGTCCAAAAAATATAGAAACTAAGCCAAAAAGTAATCAAAGACCACAGATCAATAGTAGATAGAAAAAACACAGAATAAAGAACAACTAACTGACATTTTCCCAGTTCTTTGATAGGAGATCAACAACATCATCCCCAACCCATTCCTGGTCTTCATCAACATTCTTCCCATCTAATTCATCCTTGATCACCATAGAAAAAGTGTTGGTAACAAAGTGAACTAGCTTGAAAGTAAAACATGTCAAGCCATGGAATTTCTTGTCCAGACTATCCATTCTCTTTTGCAACACATGATGCTCCTCCCCATCATCGATAGCCTTCACAGTATTAGCACGTTCCTCATCCAACGGGTCTGAAGATTGAGAAGCCGAGTCCTCTTTTTTCACTTTGCTGATATTAGGAATGGAGTGGGGACCTCCAGCATACTCCTCCTCCTCGTCCTCAGACATGTCCTCATCCCTGCTATCTAGCCACTTCTCCTCCGAGTCCAAATCCACCAGCCTTTTTTTGTTGTTTTTAGCCAATCTACTAGAACTTTTGATGATGGTCTGACCACCCATCATGGCGGACTTCATAGTTGTTGTGCCACTTTGCTCATTTGCTAAGGCGGAGTTGGTGATTGTCATGCCAAATTTTCCCAAGTGTTGGGTGGACTTCATACTTGGTTGGACATTTTTCTTTGAGCAGACTTTAGGCTTGGCTGGACATTTTTCTCCTTGGTGTCTGCGCGAACTTTGAACCTTTTGTGCCATCCATTCTTGGGCGAACTTCATCTCTAGCTCGCCATTTCTTCTCTTTCTTCCAAGCAGACTTCATCAACTCTTTGCCATCCTTCATTTTTCCTAAGGCGGACTTCAAGTGTCTTGTGCCATGTCCTTGCCATGTTGCCTTTATGCCTGGGCGGACTTGGTGAAGAGCTTGCCAAAGGCAGGGTGGACTTGGAGGCTTTCTTTCCATGGCTGGGGCCTGGGAGGACTTCAAGAATTTCTTTCCATGGCTAGTAGGACTTCAAGAATTTCTTTCCATGGCTCACCTTGCCTTAGACAATTTTTCATTTTCTCTTCGACACTTAGCCAAATTTCTCGTTTTCCGGATCATCTGGATCAAAACCCTAATTTGAGATTTTCTTGCTTTTTGCTCTCGGAGGTGCAAAATTTTGATTTTGAAGATGAACGTTTTCTCCATGACTTGTGGGACCCCAGCACTTTCTAAAAATAGAAAAAAAGCAAAAAAACATCCCTAAAAAATAGGAAGCTCAGAATGGTCCGAAAGTGCCGAAAATTAAAAAAAGCAAAAAAGCAAAATCCCTAAAAAATAGGAAGTGTCAGAATTGAGTCAAAGCAATGGCATTCCTCGTCTACCAGACCTTCTGAGCACTTCTATGACATCTAGGCACTGATATGAGCTTGAATTCTCTACTTGACCTGGGTGATTTCTCAGAACTCTAACTCCTCATTGTAAGAAAAATGGTGATTAGCAGTTGCGATGCCAAGGCAAAACCCCAAAAGCGAAAAGAAGGGGGTCCCCATTTGCAATGGGGTGATGTGTGAAAAGGTTACAACACCAGGCTAATGCACCCACGATGAAAGTATCGTAGAGCCGAGGGCATTTATGGAGGGGGGCAACCTGGCCTTCGGCGGCCCTCCGGGCCCCCCCGCTCCTCCGCACCCCAACGGTTCGGATGGTGCATGTGGGGTGGTATCTATTAATGAGCTAAAAAGAAAATCCTTTAGAGATGTCGCTGGGCCTGAAGGAGATACGTGTTAGAGTAATAGGTTGTTTACTTGATTAATTTAATCATGTTGATTAATTAATTAAGTCACCTTTACTTTATTTCACTTAAGCTAAACTTAGGAATCTTTATTTGCATTATTAAATTAGTCATGTTGTCTCGTTCATTATGATCTTGACACTTGTCACATGCTAATTTAATCTTCATCCTAGGGTTCTCACTTTAGGTTTCGATCTCCTTTCTTTGTAATTGTTCACTTCTCGGGTAATGCATCTTTTGCTTCATGTTTGCAGAGCACCATTCTTGTGTCTCTTGATCTCCTTTGGTGACAGGTTATTTGCTTGTAGGTGTTCATTGGAATCTGTGAGGTTGGATTATCAATTTCTACAATACGTTACCAAGTTCTACAAGATTTTTGGTGGTGGGTAATGGAGGAAACCAAGGGGAGTGTTTCTAGCATAGAACAGATGGTACGTGCTCTCTAGAAGAGCCTAGGAAATTGATTGTCTCTCCAAACCTTGAAATGTTGCATGCATTAGGTAGAGAAGAATTTAGATTGAAAAATATTGTTATCTTCTTTGTAGCTCTTGATTGTAATAATCTACCTGCTAGGAAATACTGGACATGTGGATTAGCAATGTGTGGTTTAAAAAATTAGGAATTCATGTAGCATTCTGCAGAATGGTCCAAAAAGGGCTATTTCTAATTTTCTTTAAGAATCACAAAATGTAGGAAAAAGTAGCATCAAAGGAATTATGGAATATAGGAAACGCCATGTTTAGGGCCATAAATGGTCCCCGGAAATGATCAATGAAGAAATCTTGGCTCTGTAATACCCTAGGTGGGTGGTGGTAAAAAACGTCCCCCCTAGCATTGGGTCTTTCTGCCCCAAATCATTTCACTTCTAAGGAATGTGTTAAGGGTGGAAGAAGCAAAGGGAACACTCTTGCACTTGGATGCAAGAATGCTGGTTTCCTTAAACCTAGGGATGGAACTCCGTGAAATAATTGTGGAAACACTAGAAAAAAATTTATCCTGCAAGATTGAAATGTTGGGAGGCTTCAATGCTTGTTTTCTATGCAAGCTTGAGGGACATGTAAGAAGGAATTGTTCAAAAATTAACAAGAAAACCGAGAGAATGGATAACAAACAAAATGAAACAAACCCTAATAAGGAGGGATTGACAAATAAGAAAGGAGGAATAGTAGAGGTCACAAAGAACAAAATTGAGCCAATTTTGCTACCAGGACTAAAGAACAATGCTGAAATAGAGGTAAGAAACCCTAATGAGGAAAATTTGGAGCCGAACTTGAGAAAAGATAGTAGAAATTGCAAAACAGGTTACCTCAAGAGCTAATAACAAAGGAAACAATAGCGAAGATCTAATTGAGTATGTGAGGATAGATGGCTTAGGGGATGAAAATGGGTCTTCTAGTTGGGAGACCGAACATCACATCCTTACCAAAAATCAACCCCTTGCCACTTAATTTGGAAACCCGGTAAACAATCTTGGGCACAAGAAAAATGCCCAAGAATTGGTCCTAGACACAATTAAGCAAAGGATTGCCCAAAATAACACTCAAGTAAATAATAATCTAAGCAATGTAGAAGGTAATTTTGCAACCATAGACGGATCCTGTAAATGGATGGATAAATTCGATAAAAAAGTGGGAGGAATAGAATTTGATCCCCACAAAAAGATTGATACCAACAAGGCCAATATTGAAACAATACATATGTCGAATCTTTGGTAAAGATCTTGAGCAAAGGATAAGTAATCCCAAGCTGCTCTTGTTGCCTAAGACTAATAATGAGCAATTTAAACCTACTAAAAAATTAGCCTTAGACAAGGAAGAGGAGGTAATAATAGGGGCTGTCATAGAAAGTTGGAACATGTCTAGAGAAAAACAAAAACAAAATGTGAAGAGCTGTTCCAGCTTGTTATTCTTGTTAGGCCAAAATCAACGTCAAGAAGCAAACAAAAAGGAAATAGAAATAGACAATAAAATAGAGGTGGAAACCAATCATAATAAAAAATGGTTTTGGGCAAATAAATTGGAAGCAGAAGGGACCATACAGAATAAACCAAGCAAAAATATCACAGGGGAGAAGGGATTCCCTGAAGGGGATATATCTCATCCCATAGTTACGAGACTCATCCGGAAGCGCCCAAACTCGGCGAGTCCCGAGCCGAGCACACCTGGCCGGGTCTTGGGAGCCTGGACGCGGATGCGGCCGAGTCCTACCGAGTCCTGGCCGGACTCGCCGGACTCGCCGGACGCGCCAGACTCGCCGCTTCCCGGAGAGTCTCAAGCCCTGGACGCGGCCGGCGACAGTAGAAGCAAAAGTGAATAAAAAACATAAAAGTTGATGTTTAAGTTTGTTTTTTTTTTTGTGTTATATTATCTCCCCAACCCTAAAAGCAACCTCATTTCATTCATTTGGCAAAATAGGAGGAGAAGAGAGAGTTGTGAGGAAAAATAGGAGGAGAAGAGAGGGCAACCAGCAAGCTGTTGAAGACAAATACAGGGCCACATACCATTTGGGAAGCTTCATAACAGCAAGGAGGTGCATTGAGAGCTCATTACCAGTGATTGGGAGGAGTTTGCATTGCATTCCAAGCCAAATATAAGAGGTAAGTTTGATTTTTATTGGTTTTTTTTGTGTTTTTTTAACAAATAATTCATTGTAATTTGAAAAATCATTGTTTTTTTTAGTTTGCATTTTTTTTTTACAAACCCTACTTGCAATATAAATAATTTTATAAACCCTACTTGTTATTGCAGCCACATTCATTTGCAAATCAAAACATATTATTATTTTCACAATGTCTCAAACCCCAGGCAGAAAAGACCCTGCTTGGAAACATGCTGAAATCTTTCCCGGAATGAAAAAAGGGGAAGCAAAATGTAAATACTGCAAAACAATATATCATGGAGGCATAAATCGATTAAAATACCATATTGCACGCATACCCATCCATGATGCAGCGGGATGCCCTATAGCACCTCCTGAGGCTGTCCGTGAAGTGTAGGTGCAATTAGAAACTTTTGAATTGCAAAAAGAGATGAAAAAAAAATAGAAGCATGAATTGGTGAGTTTGGGAGTTGGACATGGACTTGGTGCTGTTGGAGATGCTTCTTCCATGCCTCCATATCGTCCTAGTACTAGTGCTTGTGCTAGTGGTACTGTTTCTGCACCAGCTATCCCTATGCATACTCCTACTACTGCTAGTGCTAGTGGTAGTGGCAGTATTATTGGCCCTAGAGTTCATAAATCTAGGGTGGACTCATATTTTGTACCACGCACTACTTCTGGTTCCCAACCGTCGCTTGAGAGCATGGGTTAGAACAAGGATGTACATGATGCAGCAAAAAAGACAATTGCAGACTTTTAGTACTATTGCACCATTCCCTTCCATGTAGCCAGGTAATTCTTTTTTGTTTAATTGTTTTAAAATTTATTATTTTAGAATCTAGATGTATCTCATTATCGAATTCAAATTTAGTGTAGTTAAAATCTTAAAACTTTTCATTTTACAATACTTATGTAAGTAACTTATTAATTTATTTATGACATGTTTTAGGTCACCTTTTTGGCAAAACATGGTTGATGCCATAACCATATGTGGGCCGGGGTTCAAAGCCCCTTCTGAAGATGAATTAAAGGGCCCACTTTTGAGTCAAAAAGTGGCAGATGTGAAAGCACAATTAGAGGAGCAGCGTGAGCAGTGGAGGAGGATTGGTTGCACCATCATGACTGATGGTTGGACCGATAGGAGAAATAGGACGCTGCTTAATTTTCTAGTGTCCTCCGGAGGTAATTGTACTTCCCTCAATGCATTGAAATTTGAATTTGATTTAGTGATTAATAATTTAATATGGCTGATTTTTGTTTTTTAATTTATTGAATAATTGGTTTTGCTTATTCTTTCAGGTGACACCGTTTTCATTAAGTCCATTGATGCTTCTGCCCAATTCAAAAATGCCACATATCTATGTGAGGCTATAGAGGAGGTGATAGCTGATGTGGGGGAAGAGAATGTAGTGCAAGTGGTGACAGATAATGCAGCAAACTATGTTGCTGCTGGTAGATTATTGATGGAGAGGCACCCTACTATATTCTGGACTCCATGTGCCGCCCATTGCATTGACCTCATGATGGAGGATCTTGGCAAGCTCCCATGGATCAAAACATGTGTGGATGCAGGTAGAAACATTTGCAAATTTATATACAATCACACATGGGTGCTTAACCTTATGAGGCAATACACGGGGTTGAGGGAGTTGTCTCGTCCTGGCATCACTAGGTTTGCAACTAATTTTATCACGTTGCAATCCTTGATTCGGTCAAAGGCAGCCTTAAGGCGCATGTTTGTTGGTGAGGAGTGGTCTTCCTCATCGTTTTCTACAAGCACTGCAGGGATTGGTGTGGCCAATTGCATTTTTGATGAGCAAGGGTTTTGGACACCAGTGGAGGAGATTGTGAAGGTAAAATTTAATTCTTTATTATGTTTTAATTTTTAATCATATCTTTTATTTGTTTATTTTCATTCACACTTATTTGTGAAACATGTTTGCACTTTGCAGTTTATTGAGCCCTTGCTAGTTCTCCTACGAGTTGCAGATGGGGAGAAGCCCGCACTGGGATACATATATGAGGGCATGGATAGGGCCAAAGAGGCCATTAGATCAGTCTATGGTGGAGTTCAGGATAAGTATCGTCCCATTTGGGAGATCATTGATAGGAGATGGCAAAACCAACTTCATAGGCCCATCCATGCAGCCGCATGTTTCCTAAATCCGGCCTTCCAATTCCGCCGTGATATCCGTGGAGATAGAGAAATTCTTAGTGGGCTCTACTCGACGATAGAGCGGATGTTGCCCGCTGTTACTACACAGATAGTGCAGGAGATAGATGCCTTCAGTAAGGCACGAGGAGACTTCTTTGCACGTCAAATGACCATAGACAGTAGGACAACATTACTACCAGGTAAAAATATATTTAAGGGCATAATTGTCATCTTTTTATATTGTATTTTATTATTAAATGTTGAACTTGAAACTTGAAATGAGATTGATTTTGTTTCTTTTTCTCATCTCAGATAGTTGGTGGAGGTTGTTTGGTTCTGATGCACGGAACCTGCAGAATATTGCCATTCGTCTATTGAGCCAGCCATGCAGTTCATCTGGTTGTGAGCGCAATTGGAGTATGTTTGAGCACATACACTCCAAGAAGCGCAATAGATTGACAGTGGAGAGGATGAATGACTTGGTCTATGTTCATTACAACCTTCGGCTCAGATACAAGAAGCTTTTTGACCACGACAACACCCCGATCAATCTAGATGAGGTTGATCCACAGTCTGAGTGGACCACTGAGGCTACAGATGCAGTCTTTAGTGACGAGGACCTTGATTGGGTGGACCAGGCAGAGAGAGAGGCTGAGGTTGTAGCCATGGCTGAGGAGGAGGCTAGAGCACGAGGAGACATAGCTGCTGTTGGTGAGAGTGGCATGGAGACTCAGACAGAGGCAGAGACTATGGCTGCAGCTGCAACATCATCCAGGAGCGTTAGACGCCTTCGTAGGAAGGATGTTGGCTCCACTATGCCATAGAGTCATAGAGTCATAGCTATTGTTTTGATATTTCATATTTGTATGGAACATTTGATGTTATGGATTTCATATTCCATGACTTTTGTATACATTTGACTAGTTTTATAATCTATATATCTAAGTATGCTATTTCCTTCAGCAGTGCAACTACAATTTGTGTACTTTATATTTATGTGATCATTGTATACTTGTGTATGTGATCAAATTTGCTTTTATTTGTGTTGTATTCAATAAAGGGTGCTTGAAACAAGTTTTAAATCCTTAAAAATTTCTAAATTTCTAGGTTTTTTTCAACTTTTTTTCATTTTGCCGAGTTTGCGCCGAGTCCGAGTCCCGAGTCCCCGAGTCCCGAGCCGAGTCGCCCTAGCCGAGTCCGAGCCGAGTCCGAGTCTCGTTACTATGCCTCATCCAGATGGGGAAAATAATGAACATAATAAAGAGAAAGAGCTATCTCGAGGACATGAGTGGTTCAAATAAAAAATGAGGAAAAGAAGGCAAAGCAAAAAAGAAATAGGTGAACCATACCCAAAGAAGTGAGGACAGAAAGATAAATTTCCCAAATGTTTTAATAAGTTTAGGAATAGAGAGGCAGAACCACAAAATATGGAATTAGATGATCTTTAATTGCTCAAGTTTGAATGTAAGGGGACTAGAATTCCCGGATAGGAAATATGTAGTCAAGAGATTCCTAAATTTCAACAACCAAGGATGTAGTACTGCTGGAAGAGGTCAAGGCAGTAAGATTTTCCCTCAAAACTAATCTTAACCTCATTTGGAAGGACTCATCTCAATTCTGTACCAAACATGAAAAGGGAAAAGGAGGATCTGTGATCCTTCTATCTAACAAATGGAATAGATATGTGATAGAATATGGGACCTCACCTTGCAATAGGTCAATTCGGTTAACTATGGAAAATAAAAAAAATAAAATTGGTTTGTGTTCAATTTATGCTTCAAACGATTACAGAGAGAGGATAGAATTCTGGAAATGGATGCACGGGCTACAAGATATACCATGGATAATAGGTGGAGATTTTTATATGATAGAAAACGAGGATTAACATGGTGGAATAGAATTGGGATGGAAAGGTGAAGAGAAGCACTTTTGGCTCAAAATGAAAAACAAGCTCAAACTATTTGACCCAATGGAGGGAATGAAAAAGGAGAGCAAAAACATTTAGTTCACATGGTGCAACTATCAGAGAGGAAAAAAGAGAATTTACTCTAGGTTGGATAGATTTTATGCAAATAAATATTTTTTCATATTTGACACAACGGAAGGGGGAGATAGGGTAAGGGTGTTATATGCACAGGACAACTGAGAGGGGAGGTGAATCAGTTGTATACTTTAAAACATCAAAAACCCTCATTAACATTTAGATCTACATTAGCCCTTAAACCCTTATCCACCATTAAAACTTTAACATGCATTAATAGAATGTAAACATGTAAAGTAGTAATGAAAACAAATCAAGCACATAAGAACACCAAATTTATGTGGAAAACCCAAGAAGGAAAAAACCACAGTGAGAATTAGCTCACTAATATATGAATTGCAACACCGAATACAATAAGGCTCACTACCCAAAAGATAAAGAAAGACTCACTGCCAAAGGAATCACTACCCAAAAGAAAAAAGAATAGAAGAAGGGGTGGCTCACTGCCAATTTGAATTACTAACAATGCATCTCTCATATGTCGAAGGTACAATTCCACTAAAGCACAAACAACACATCAAACAGATTGAAATGTAGACACCTATTGCTCACTGCATTAGAAAGTCATAGGCATTAAGGTTTGCACTTAGATCAACACACTTGATCACTTTCACATCTTTCGCATCTTTCACATCACCCTCTACTTTTAATCCACACAACAATTCTCTTTGCATTTATACCCTCCACGACCTAAAACAATCTTAATTAGGTCGGCCTTAATGAAACGTATACACCTCAACTGTGCAACATCAAATAGGTCAGCACCAAACACTTCCACAATATAAAGAAGTGAAGCCAAACCACACCATTACTTAATTGGGACATGTGGCGTTTCAATTTGCACTTCTAGAATGCGGATTAGGAATTGAAATATACCAAGCCAAATTTTTTGCTTTTTCAATTACAACAAGGATAGCAGCAGTACACAATCGTTAGGGTTAGCATTTAAAACCAAAGGATGCTGAAATAACTCAACGTCAAGCATGTGCTTTCCAAACCGAGACGGAGTGGGAGCTACCATATGACGGAGATGTTAAAGATGCTGAATTAACTCGACGTCAAGAATGTGCTTTCCAAACCAAGATGGAATGGGAGCTACCATATGACGGAGATGCTAACTATGCTGAAAGTAAACTCAACACCAAGTATGTGCTACCCAATTCCAGAGTGGAAATGAGGCGACCATATGGCGGAGATATACAGAAATACAATGCAGCTTCAGAATGTAAAGTAAGATTAAGAGAAATGCTGACAGTACTACTGTTCAGCTTACAAAATATCAGAAGATGCCTGCAATAAACAAGATTAGAAGCTCTCCACTGCTGCAGTAATAGATATGATCATTCCAAGGTTAATTATGACCTTCCAGATACAACTCTTCACCAAAATACAGATTACTCAAGACTGATATAACAAAACAACAACGTAATATGCATAACCAGCAACCCTAGAATCCACTAAAATGCTCACAACTCACTCAATACTTGCCAGAATGACATGAGACCTGATGCAAACGAAAGCTATAATGATGGCAATGAGGACTAGACCAAGAAACAGCTAACAAATCGAAGTATTCTTTTTTCTAAACATTTGCCAGGCAGACCAGAATGGTGCGGCCAATAGAGAGAAGCGATTTTGCTTTTAAAAAATAAACACTCAATATTAAAATCTGAATCTTTGCAAGAAGGGTCGCCCCTATCAAGGAAACTCAATGAATCAATACCCAGAACGACTGTATTTTTATTTTCAGATTTATGAGTGAAACTACAGATTCAGCTTGACTTCAGCAACTTCAAAATGAGACTGAAATGCAAATCTAGAACTCCAAAAATGCAAGATACTCAACTGAAATGCAAGACAAACCTATTACAAACTATCTCTCAACTAGTTGCTATCTTTCAAGCAAGAAGAAGAGCCAAGCTAGGAGGCATTCATTCCTCGAAGCAATCCCAAAGCCATTCCGGCAGCATAACAATATCATAAAACATAAGATGATCCAAAAGAAGAGAAGGAACCTCCTTTATAGAATGAAGAGAAGACTCTGGAGGCTTCTAGAAAGTGTGCCCTAATCCCAAGCTGCTTTTAGGTTTAATCTTTGACCAAAACTCTTTCTTCAAAATGGCGTACCTTCCTTGAGAGATATAAATCACTTCTCTTTTTTTAAATAAAATATAAACTCCTTCAAATAGGCGTCCATTTTCCCTTGAGCAATTATAAACTTTAGGAATATAAAAATATTTCCTTCATGAGAAAATACCCCTCAAAGTCCCCTTCTTTAAAACAACTGTTAAGTTATATCACTAGGCCAAGGGTATTTTTAAAATAAAACATTTTGACTTAAAATAACTTATTTCTCCAAAATGAACCCCTTAAGCCAAAAATGAGAATTGCCCAATGAACTGCCAGAAGAGGAAAGTCGACTGAGCTGATGCTGACTGGATCACTGCTAAAAATAGAATTTACTAAAAATAGTAAATTCTTGAAGGTGCTCAGAATGCCGAACCGAAACCACCAACGCGAAGCTCTCAAAAAACCCAGAAGGAATCCGAAATCCAAGTTCAACATTTCCAAGTGCAAGCTCCGCAAAAAGACGAAAACATCCTCCAAGAAGTTTGGAAACCCTGATTCGAGCTTCTGCTTAGCCTACGAGTTCCCAGAATTAGGCTAAATCCAAAAAAAAGCATAGGGCTAAATTGGGGACATTACAGGCTGACTATGCATAGTTAGACTGCTCTTCAAATTAGGAGGGCAAGCTCCCTCTTCGCTAATTATGCTTAAAAAGAAATATTAAACTACTTCCAATCTTTTTATTTCTCAGCTGAGAACACAAGGTTATAAAACACTTTGCGTTGCAGCTGAGGTTTTCTTTGGTTTCATATCTTCAAACTGCAACTAAGCCTATTCTAATGACGCTTCTAATAACTCAAGTAAATTTAGAGCTTGAGAATTAGAAGAAAACAAGGAATGGTTGATTTGACACAAAAGCTTAAATAAACTTGCTTCTAGAACACACTCGAAAACTCATTGTACTTATTAGATGTAAGCTGAAATAAAGATTACGAAAGCAAACCATAAGACAAAGTGCTGAAATAGATTGAGATAGTAGATCAGCGCAAGATAGGCATGAGATTTCCTTCCTCAATTATATAACAGCAAACACACTTCTGGGACAGCAGATTGTAGCAAAGTAGGCTTACAATATGCGATCAAACCAGATTGCACTTGAAACAAAAGTGAATAGACACTAAATAGCAAAGTTGCAGGCAAAATAGGCTTAGCAAATTTGTCATCACAAACAAAGGAGTAGGGAACCCTAAAATCTCCTTGTTTTTTATCAACTAGTCTTGCCAACATGCAATCTTTATTTCTAAAAATAAACATAAGATAACTAATAACTAACTAACTGCTAACATCCGTTAACTGGAAAAGCTCCAACTATACATTGATATTTCCAAAGAATAGATAAGCTTGAATGATAACAACCAATTTAACTTGGAAAAGGCATCAAGTTAACTGCTGCCTTTATTTGAGTTCTATTCCTTGAAATCTTTGCATGCTTCAACTGATAGTTCACTCCTTGATAGCTTGGGAAATCATATCCTCCAAAAAGCTGTTAACTGCCTCTTCATTAGGAACATTGATACTATCCATAATGATGTATTGTTTTTCCAAAATCTCCTCACCATCTGTGATCAAAATTAGCAATTCTTTCCTCTTTTCAGCCGCTTCATCAAATTTTGCTGACATTGCAGCAACATGATTCATCTTGCAGGCAATAGGATCGCCATTAAAAATGCCATGGACAAGGTTTTGAAACTCTGTCTGTACTTCACCGAGATGAAAGTAAGTGCCATCATCATGTCGATATTGACAAAGGATTTGTGACACAAACATGCTTACGAACTTGAGTGTATTAGCAACCTTTTGTCTATATCCAGCCAATTCTACAAATATTCCTTCGTAGGTTTTTACTTTGAAGAGGTGTTGTTCTTGTTAGTTTTAGGATAAAAAATGCAATAAGCAGAAAACACAACTCAGAGACAATGAACACAACATTTTATCCTGGGAAAACCCTCTTACTCGAGTGAAAAAAAACCCAACAAAGAATATTCTCTTATATCTCAGAATAATAAGTGCAGAAACTGCATACGAAATCAAGCCCTAGAAAAGGCCGAGCCTCATACAATGAATGGAGACACTTCTCCTTGAAGTGAAATACAAAAGATGAGACTTCTTAGAATTGAATCTGCTGCTAGGAGGCAAACTGCTGCTGCTGCTGAAGATGCGAATTCGAGAGTGAATGAATTGATGATCAAAATGAGAGGACTCCATCCTCTATAAATACCAAACTAGGTGGCCTTCTCTCTAGGGCCGACCTAGAGCAAATATATTTTATTTATAAAAGATGAAGGCCAACCTGCCTTGAGCAAGATATAATTAAGGGAAAATATCTCCCGAAGCTACCAAACACTAACACTCCCTCTTAGCTAGGGAGGTATTTTTCCAGATATCTTTGTCATGGAGTCTCTCAACATGACACTCACAATGGCTACACCCATTTGTGGAAAAACCACATCTCAGTCTCAGAGATGTACACGAGTTCATCATGGAGTCTCTCAACATGATTTCCACAATGGCTACATCCATTTGTGGAAAACGCATCTTAGTCTCAGAGATATACAAGGGTTCATCACGGAGTCTCTCAACGTGATGTCGTTATGGAGTTTGTCAACATGACGTCCACAATGGCTACTCCCATGTGTGGAAGGAAACACATCTCAATCTCAAAGATGTACAAGGATTCATCACAGAGTCTCTCAATGTGATGTCGTCATGGAGTCTCTCAACATGACGTCCACAGTGGCTACTCCCATGTGTGGAGGGAAACACATCTCAGTTTCAGAGATGTACAAGGGTTCATCACAGAGTCTCTCAACGTGATGTCGTCATGGAGTCTCTCAACATGACGTCTCATCTCAGTCTCAGAGATGAACAAGGGCTTGCACCTCATATTTCTCCGTCTTAGAGAAATATACGCTACAAGGGCTTTCACCTCATATTTCTTTGTCTCAGAGAAATAAACATTACAACAAATCTTCATGATGATGTGACTCCCTTTGAAGCTCCAAGTACTTGCATCAACCTACTGTCCTCCTCGACCAAGATTGGCTGCAATGCTTGCCTTAGGGAAACCGTTTCCAACGCACACCTCCAGCACCACTGACTTGCGAGAGTCCAGGACTGTCCTCCTCGACGTTATCCCAAATCACCCTATTCTGAATAAGTTTACGGAGCTACCAATGTCAAATCCAGATTGACTGTCTTGTGCAATTCTGTTGTCTGCAGCTGAAGAGGTCTTCCAAGGAATTAGCATCCGGCCTTGCAACTCTACAACCCACTTAGCTGACACCTTCACTTCTTCTCAGTGAATCACTCTAGTTCCTCGAGACATAGGACTCCATTTTGCAAAACACATAACTCCCTCTTGATCCCTGCCTCAATACAAAGATTGCAAAGAAATCCTCGAAAGTGAACTCCCCTCCATTGACTAATCTTCAAGAATCGTCACCTCAAATAATGACGTCTTCAATATATCTCCAAATAATCCAACATCCTTTTGCTCCTCAATCCATCTAGCAAATATCATTAGGTAGAACAATTAAGGAATGATAATAGAAATTATCTTTGTGGAATCAAAATCTCCTTAAATGCCACACTTAAACCCTCTTCAGATCTGCTCTTATCTTTCCCTTAGATCTGCTCATATGTAGCATTAATTCTGCTCCTGAATGCTGACTCTGCTTAGTATAGCCTTCAAAAACAACAGTTCCTTCTCTATCAAAATATTGAATTGCTAGAAGACACATATCTCTTGTGCTAGATATGCCTACAGTCTTTCACGAATTCCCATCATAGGCTCCTTTAGGCCATCCCTTTGTAGAAATTCAAAGACACAGCTGCACAGACTGCAAGAGTCATAATGGTCATATTCAATCACAGATTTTTTTTTTCATTTGAAATAACTACATAACTCCTGACATAGTGGTCACTTCCCCTAGCAGAAGTACGATCAGATGCATAGCGACCACTGCCATATCTTAATCTTGATTTAAGAATCCTTTGAATAGAAGAACAAGAGGGCTTCAACCTGGTCTCCAGATGGTCTGCCAGCACAATATCGATTGCAATAGGAATACGCACTAATGTCTCGCGGTCTCAAAATAGGACATGGAAGATAATGAATTTGAAAATATAAGGGATTATAGCCCGCTGACCAATCCTCTGACCAGTCCTTGTCTTTTTTTCCACGACTCTCCTAATGTCCACATCGTCACAAAATACAAAGCCTTTCCTAAGCCATGATATTCTTTTGATGAGATACCTTCTGAAAGAAACCCATAGCTGGAGACTCTCAGCAAGTCCCTACGTGGCTATAGTCCCATTTCACCACGAGTCATTCACATAAGCAGCTTCAAATTGGTTTACTAACCTTCATATAACCTTTGCTTAAAGGTGCAGTCCCAAGTATGTGAAGTGGTTCTCAAGAAAGAAGCGTTATCTTCTGTTGCTCTTCTTTTGAAACCATGCACTCTTCAATACTTTGCGATCTTCCTGAAATGAAATCCTTATTCACTTTGATGATTCAACTTACCATCGTTCTTGTCCAGGATTTGTGTTTCTTCAATACCATGCGATTTCCTTAGTTGATATTTTAAATTTTTAATCTTCTGAATAGCTAGCTGCGGTAGACTGATTCATCAGCCTTGTTCAATAATAATAATATTTGAGGCGACTCCAAAGGAAGCGATATATTAATAAACTCTCACCGTGTCATCTCTTGAAGTCCCGATCTTCTCCATAAACGTTTAAACTGGCGATCAGGAAATGAAGTGCTCGACCTCCCAATAGCGGCTGGCTTCAGATTAAGACTCCTTGGCACCTGAATTTTATTTCTCTTAGCCACGATTCTACACAAGGAGCAACCACGATTATAAAGGAAACAACTATCGGAGATTTGAGGCTAACGTCTCCATGTGTCTTGTTCGATGACTTATGTTCTTGGTGCCCACCAATAAAGCAATCTGCTAATACATAAACCTAGTAATTGATAGGCATCTCCTTCTGAGATAAACTTTATTCATCGTTCTCCTCATCCCATGACTTCCCTTTGACTCCTGATAAATATGTGACGATTCCAACCTCCTTGAAATGGAAATTAAAATATGAAAGCCTCGACAAGTCTTTCCAACTTTCTTAACCCTTCCTGTCTCAAGTAAATTAAGATGCTTTTCAAATATCACGTAACTATACAGACTTTAATGAAACTCACGACTCCAACATACATCAATTTGGGCGACTCATTCTCAATTTGGATGACTCCAGATCTAACGCCTGCTTCTTTTTCCATCTCAAATATTGCCTTGAAAGTATACATCAACTCCTCCAATAAGCACCATGCCTTATTGTTTATATGCAATATTCATCTCTACTATATATTTTGTCTTCAGGCAGAACCAAATATTATTTATTCACACCTCTCTCTTGCAAAGACCCGACACTTATACTGCTTAGCCAAATCTGGTCAGATCTTTTCTAAACCTGGCTCTGATACCATGTTAGTTTTAGGATTAGAAATACAATAAGTAGAAAACACAACTCAGAGACAATGAACACAACATTTTACTCTAGGAAAACCCTCCTACTCGAGGGAGAAAAAACCCAGCAAAGAATATTCTCTTATATGTCAAAATAGTAAGTGCAGAAACTGCATACAACATCAAGCCCTAGAAAAGGCCGAGCGTCATACAATGAATGGAGACACTTCTCCTTGAAGCAAAATACAAAAGATGACACTTCTTAGAATTGAATCTGCTACTAGGAGGCGAACTGCTACTGCTGTTGAAGATGCGAATTGGAGAGTGAATGAATTGATGATCAAAATGAAAGAACTCCATACTCGATAAATACCAAACTAGGTGGCCTTCTCTCTAGGGCCGACCTAGAGCAAATATATTTTATTTATAAAAGATGAAGGCCGACCTGCCTTGAGCAAGACATAATTAAGGGAAAATATCTCCCTAAGCTACCAAACACTAACAGTTCTCTCTAAGCAAAAAGCTTCTTGTTGTGTTCTTCTGTAATGATTGAATTATAAGCCGTCCTCAAGTCAGAAATAACGATCTCATCTCTTGGTTTCCTTTCCGCTATATTCTACTCAAACTCCTGAATCCCTGAACGAAGATCATGGGCGTTGTACCTCAATTGGTACATCTCTGCAAGTATAAATCTGCCCTTGGTGATGAATTCTTCTATCCAATCTCTCATATGTTTTCCGCAGATAACCAACTGACTCAACTGATGTTGATCTGTAGGTGACTCTAGAATTTGTGGAAGCAACAAGGTGGCCTATGAAGTACCATGAAGGAGATTGGAAACATACTGCCGCAGCTGTGGAACCTCAACCTTGAGGGCTGTCTTATCTTCTCCATCCTTGAGCACTTGTTCCTTCAAATTATCTGCTGCAACCTCAAAGAGATTTACATCAATATATTGGGTGCTTCTTCCGAGATTGGCCTTGACAACCTTGAAGTCATCAATTTCAACCTGATCAATGTTCTTGTCCTCCGGAGGTGTGACAAACTCAAGGATGATCTCGCCATCAAAATTCTTCTCCATATGAACTTGCTTCTTAAGTTTCTTCTCTGTTGTGTCTTGGTAGACGCTATCAAGTTCTGCATAGTTCAACTAATAAGAAGGCTTCCTCCTCTTTCTACCCAACAAGTTCTCAAGCCAAGACGAGGAGTCTCTACTAACTTCTTTGGGAGGATCGGTTCCAACTCTAGCAACTCTTGATGGATCAATAGGTGTTGAGATGTTGCGAACTGATGAATCGCCTTCTGAATCTATATGAATAGGAGAAGGCCTTGGCGATGGCGAAAGAATAGGAGATGAAGGCATGGCTTCAACTTGTGGTGCTGACTCAACTGGAACTTCTGGTGCATCTACTAACTGTTCCTGCTGATTCACCTTTCCCTTTAAGCTCTTCATCATTCTGCTAATCTTTGTATCTTCTGGAGGATTGCTCATAGCTTTCGCTCTCGGTTTTGGTTTAGAAGAAGGTAGAGATGACTGAACTATTGGCGGCTCTGCAACTGGAATAGCTACCTTCCATGTCTTCGTACTGTTCAGGAAGATCCTACTGTTCTTGATAACTTGACTTGTCCTTTCCTCAATTGAGGTGCTCTCTTTGGCGAATCAATCAACTTGTGAAAGTGGCCGTTGTTCGACCTGAGCTCAGGCATACATGGGAAGTAGAACTTCCCCATCATCATCTGACAAACTGTCCACATCTTCTAATAAGAAATATGCCATCTGCCAAAGAGTAAGTCTGGAGTAGTTGCGCTTGCGTACTTCAAACTCATCTGCACAATTAACCCAAAAATCTTCAAATGTAGGTACATGTGCATGATTTTGACCAAGATGAGTTGCAAAGACACCACGAGGATCGTATGAACGTCTCTCCTTGAAAAGCTTGAGACCAAACCTTGATATTTCATCACTCATCAACTTAGCATCAGCTGCTGATCTACATTTGTATATGCTCATCTCCAACGGAAAACTAAATGCAGGCTTGCCTCTGTTACGCAAAAATGTGTGCACTTCATGTACTTGCCTCAAAAATTCCATGAATACGATCTCATCTGTTGGATATCTAGGAAGCATGACTGGATCACCTGAGAAGCCATATACTCTTATATAGGAGAACATGGGGAATTGGATAAACCAATTAGCCCACTCCGCCATTGCCAATCTAGCATATGCTGAAATCCGTATATGCAACTCATTATCAAGATCTTGCACCGTATGCATCAGGAATAGATCATTCACCTGCTTGTAATGCTGCTCAGATTTTGAACTCTAACTGTGGGTAATGATCATACACATGCTGAACACCCAGAGTTCCAAGGACATTCAAACCTCTAAACATGCCTTGAAAGGCCATTAGGTATACGAGGTAGGATATCATGTGGAATTCATGGGCCTTGAAGAAATCTATCATCTGACGATGGAGACTATCACTGACCAATGCTGGCCAATCATAATGTTCTGTTCTATCAACAATCTGGGAAATGATGTAAAACATCCAAGGCTGGAATTTATTGGCCTTTGCTTGACCTGTGACTCAGTTGAGCAAAGTAATCATGATTGCAAATTTATCCTTGAACTCATTGCGCCCAACATTCCTTGGCAAAGTATTTTCCTTCTCTTTCAACCACTTTTGAGCCATTCTTTTCCGACACTTGTCCTTTTGCGCATACCACCTTTTTCACATTCTTCAATACATATGATGAAGTTTTCTGTCCATGGTGGTATTGCAAAACATTTCTCAATATCTTTTGGCTTGAGGCTGCAAATAATACGCCCATCTGTTGATATGATTTCTCGTGAAGTTGAATTGTAATGCTTGACACAAGTTATTACAAATTCAAGGCTTTGCACTGAGATGGGCATAGAAGCTGCTGCAAGCAACTCAGAATGATCAAGACTCTTGATTGCGATGTTTCCCGCGCCTTACAAAGCATGCAAATCGAACACTGGAAGCACATGATGCAAGTCGGTTTCGAAGGTTCTTAGGAAATCGTGAAGCAACACTAATTTGGTCCCGATTTCTGTTGGAGAGTAGCACATGTCGAAAAACTTGACTTTTGACTGTAAACACGCCTATGTTCGGAAAAGTTCTGCACAAGAGCTAAAAATAGATCGCTGATTTTTTTTAGAAAAACGTAGATTTTTGGAATAAAAGCTGAGGTCTGGGTTTTGTAGACAATCTTATTCTAAAGAAACCTAGATCGTCATATTCTGAAAAATCTGAGTTTTTCCTGAAAAAGCAAGATCATGCAAGATTTCCTAAAAAGTAGGGCCAAAAAATTGAGGTTTGGGTTTTGCAGACAATTTTGTTCTGAAGAGACCCAAATCGTTAGATTTTGCAAAATCTGAGGATTTCTCAAACATGCGTGATTTCCTAAAAAATAGGGGCCGACATGCAAATTTTTAAAATTTTCCAATCTTCATGAGGAATGAAAAACAAGTAGACCGAGATCGATGAAACTTGAAAATTTTGAATGCCTGTTTCTGAAACGTGATGCCCTAGAAAATTAGACCATGCAAAAGCGTTTTGTGCTTCCCAATCTTGTCCACGAAGAATACTGAAAAATTACTTCGTTTGAGCCTCCAAATCTTGATAAGAAATTTTTTTACGTTTCTTCCTCAGAAAGCCAACCTGTAAATTATGAAAAATGAATGCTAAAGGATTTCTTAAATAGGGTTTAGAGATAAAAAATGCTTTCATGGAAAACCCTATTATTTTGGACTTACATGCAAAAATATTTGACTTCGTTTGCATCAACATGGAGAATTCCTAAAAAATAGGGCAGCAAAAAGCATGCACATGAGGATGTTTTCAAAAAAATTCTAAGCGGAGATGATTTGGGCGCCTTCCTTGAAATAAGGCGCCCAACTTCTCCAGAGTTAGATTATTTTTCACAATTTTCAAATTTTGCTTGCCTTTGCCTCCGTTGAAGCCTGCCTCTGTCTTTGATGATCCGTCAAATTTGCACTGTCAACTAGTAATCTTTGTTTGACCATGGCAATCTCATCTTTGACCATTGCTGAAGTGATCCCTAGCTTTGTTTAGGTATCTGAAGACGTTTGATCGTGATTGCATACCTCGAAAATTGTTGACGAAGGATGAATCGAAGAAAAGATGGACAAGGTGAAATTTTTTCAAAGTGTTGGCAGTAAAGGCACCCTCCTAGAAAAAAGGCGCCCAAGTCTTCTAGACTTAGAAACTTTTTCGAGACCTTCAACTTATTTAGTTTGCGTGTCTCCAAAATCTAGTACCACTTATTCGGGCATCATTTTTCGCCAATCTGTGAACAACTGAGATTGGAAGTTAGTTAATCTGGCAAGCCTGATCAAATATGAGAAGACTGACACCCTCTACCAGCCTCGATCACTATATCTGGCTGATTTTCCAAGATCCCGAACCGGGCTGAGGAAGATGTTTTGACAAATTTTGAATGATCCAAAAATATTCAAAGGCATGAGAAAAAAGGCGCCCTCCTTGAAATAAGGCGCTTGGTTTTGCCAGAGATAGAATATTTTTCATGTTTTTCAACTTTTGATTTTCTTCATTTTGCGAGAAACACCTCTATTTGATCCGCAATTCCTGGCATCTGACAGATCATTTGTGCTAGATGATGAATTCATTGAAGAGTTTGAACATATCTGGGCGATGGAGTTCCTTCCTTGGAGACGATGTGATCAAGTAGCTTGCCCTCCGTCACCGCAAAGATGGACTTTTTAGGATTCAAGGAAAACTTATGATACTTGCATATTTCAAATACTTTCACTAAGTGTGAAAAATGATCTCCCCGCTTCTTTGAGAAAGTGGTGAGGTCGTCAAGGTAGATGACAATTACTTTGTTCTTTAAATCCCCAAATGCTAAATCCATGGCTCTTTGAAATGTAGCACTAGCGTTGATAAGGCCAAAGGACATCCTTTTATAGGCAAACGTACCCCACGGGGTAGTGAATTCCGTCTTGAACTAATCTTCTTTTGCCATTGCAATTTGATTGTACCCAGAAAAACCATCAAGTAATGACAACATTTTCGAATCGGTGACCGTCTGCAAGGTATGCTCCATGATTGGCAAGGGATAGTTATCCTTGAGGGATGATTGATTTAAGTTCCTGAAATCCACACAAATTCAGATTTCTCCATTCTTCTTACGCACAGGAACTATGTTTGACACCCAGGTGGAATGATGAATTGGAAAAATGATCCTTGCATCCACCATTTTTATAATTTCGGCATAGATTGTATCTTGAATTCACAGATTATAGTGTCATTGCTTTTGCCTGAAGGGCTTGGCATCAAGTTTCAGGGGAATTGTATGAGACAATTCTCTGGGTGTGAGATGTTTTTGTATGACCAGGCAAAAACATCTCGATATTTGCTTGAACAAAGAGGTGAACCTTTCACTTTCTTTTGTAGTACAACACTTGCCTAAATTAATAAGTCGAGGCTTGTCTTCAGTACCGATGTTTACTTGATAATGTTTAGTAGAGGTCTTATCACATGAGTTCCTTTGATCTTGGATGTATCTGTCATGCCTGTCAAATATATTCTCCAAGGACACTAGATCCTTGGGAATCTGATTGCCTTTCAACTAGATAATACCTGAATTTGTCGCTTCAGAATCCTTTGTTATTGATTCTCTGAAGGGAGACGAACTGTCCTCAAAGAATAATCCTTTAAAATTAGCTTCCATGCCAAGAAAATCTTCAATATGATCATTGTCATCGAAGACTTGCTACTTATCACAGTTGTCGGGGACAGTTGGCCTGTATATGAGTGTTGGAAGTTTGTCATATATTGTCATTGATGTCACCATGTTGGTTTGGTACCGAGTACCGATGTACAGATCACGCTCATCTCATTCGGTATTTGATTCGGTATCTCTGGCATGTTGGTTCGGATATCTCCTCCGGTAATCAATATGATCTGAGGTTTTGGAAAAAGGCTTATAACGGTTGGAAGTGCGTATGTATGTATATTCAGATGTTCATATGGTTGGGTAATGTGTCGGCATCGGTTCTTGAGATTGCATTTCAGTATTAAATTAATCCTGGCCGACATGATGTTGCATGACACTGGTGAAATACTTTTGATATGAAGCGGACAAGTTATCATCTTGAAAATATGTTTTGCATTGATTAGGCTAACTTCGTTGACCTAATCACTGCATACAGATATATCGGGTATATATACAAGATGGTTAGAAGATGAAAATGCAATGAAGCGATGAAGGATAAGTAATGCGAATGCGAAGAGAAGAAGTGTGTGTATAAGCGAAGTGTGCGAACAATGGTTGAAGATCATGCGAGCAAATACTCTAAGAATCAAAGGAACTGAACCTGCACATGTGGTGTAACTCCTCAGTTCAACTCTGGTGGTTAGCCATTTTTGTTTACTTATTTCTGTAGGCAGTGAGCCTCCATTTTGAACAGTAAGTCCTTGTAAGAAGTGAGCCTCTGTATGTGGCAGTGAGCCTCTTATTACCGGTATTGATATAACTTTATATATTGTGAGTTAATTCTCATCGTGGTTTTTCCCTCATTGGGTTTTCCACGTAAAATATGGTGTTCATGTGTTGTGGAACTTAATGTTAGACTATTTCTTTAATCTGTTTTGTGCTGCAATAAAGTTTCAAGTATTTGTTGAATGAGTTTGTGTGGATACCGATTCACCCCCCTCTCTCAGCATCCGGTTTATTCAACAATTGGTATCAGAGATTTGGTTCCTCTGGAGAAGTTTAACAACTTGAGGGAGATCCTGCAGATTGAACAAATGGATAAAGAAGAGCTCCAGACTACCCTTGAAGATCTTGACAAGGCTGAAATTGAAAACAGAGACCTGAAGAAAAATCTTGATGAAACAAATGAATGTATTCAAAAATTAAAAGAGCAGTTAAAGAAATTCTAGGAAAGATACAGAGAAGTGAGTGAGGAATTGAAACAAGCAAATGATGAGAATACTAGACTGAAATTGAAGATAGATGAAAAGAAGAAAGTTGAAGAATGTCTGAAAACAGTGATACAAAGCAAAGCTGATGTTTGCCGTAGGCTTGAAGAAGAAGTGATGAATCTAAAAGCAAAACTTGAGAAAGCAAAACTCTGTGAAGAGGATTTCAAGACAAGCTCCACCAAGCTTGATGAACTTATAGCAGGACAAAAACCTTCTAAAGACAAAAGTGGCTTAGGTAGTGAAGTTGATAAAAAAATGTAGAATTCAAATACAGTAAATAATCAGAAGACTCAAGAAAAAGGAAAGCAGAGAAGAAATTCTGGATGGAAACCACCTGTTAGACAACCAAATGCACAAAGGTACTCATCATTCAAAGGTGTTTGTTTTTCATGTAATAAGTTTGGTCATAAGGCAACAAAATGTAGGAGTAGGTTGAATCAGTTTTCTGGTTCCTTCTTCGGACAATGTTATACATGCAAGAAGATAGGACATAAAGTTACTGACTGTAAATCTTCGATAAAAATGATGATGAATAGGTTCAATGGAAAATGGATGAATCAATCATTCAATGGTTATTGTTATACCTTTAACATGTTTGGACATAAAGCGAATCAATGCAGAACAGGGATGAATGAAAATCAGATAGGACAAAGAAATATAGTCTGCTACTATTGCAAGAAACGAGGACATATCTCAAAGGTGTGCAAAAATAGAAAAGGGGAGCAGTCTGCTCTGGTGGAAGATGATAAACCGGTTAAAAAGATTGATAGGGAAGAAGTTAAGCAGGAAATGAGCAAGACATGGAAAAAGAAAGAAGGATCAGAGACTTCTGATGCATCTGTACCCTTATCCGGTGCAGATGAATCCTCCGGGAATTAGAGCTAGCTCGGTTTTAGGGGGAGCTTTATCAGAAAATCAATTAAACCCTCAGAAATATAGTGTGTCAGGTGCTACCACGTGGATATGTTGTAAACAATGACAAGACAAAAGTGATGCAAAACAAATCGGAAGAAAAGATGCAAGCATGTTCTTTTGTGGAGTAAATTAGGGTTTCTCAGTATAGATGGAAGAGAAGTTTGTCAGCTTTTTGCAATTAATGTGAATTAGGGCAAAATGATGAAGTATAAAGGAAATTTTGCAAATCATTTTGATCATCAAATGCATTTGAAGAATTTGTAGAGCACTTGGAACCTTCTTGAAGCATCTCTGAAGCAATTTGAAGACCCTCGAAGAAATCATTGTGGATATTCGATATAGGTGACGAAAATTCCCTGTCTTGCGGTTGCAGAAGAAGGTAACTGAAGAATTTTCTTGTTAAATTTTGAGAGCTATAATGGAAGTTTCTAAAAGAGGATCAAGAGGGAATACCCCTCTAATGTTGAAAGGAGTTGAGATGGATGAGTTCGATCATCAGAAAATTAAGAGGTTGGATTTAGGGTTGGAACCGAATGATTTTTGGAACATACAAACCCTAGGTTTGGATATATGGGGAGAATTCCCTTGGTTTGCTGAAAAAGAGTTCATCTTGTTCCTTCTAAGCAAATTTAAGGATGGCAGCATTGTACTAGACAAACCTTATCTCATTTCGAAGGAAGCAATCGAAGTGGTTACCGGACTGTGCGGCGTTGGAGAACTTCCTGGACGAAAAACAATAAAATACAAGGAAGTGGAGGAAATGATGGGAGTTGATAAGGACCCCTGAGCACTGTTGATCGATACTATTGGTGATGCCTCGGTTAGGTATGTTGCATACGACATTTCTTATAAAATCTTTTTCAGAAATCGTGAAGGCTCTACTTTGGCCATTGTAGTCTATTTGGCGCATAAAATGGTAAAATATAATATACAATTTGATCTATGTAAGCTAATCCTTGAAAATCTTACCGAGAATATACAAATGACACTGGCAGAAGGATACCCATTCTGTTTTGGGTCCTTGCTTACATGTTTGGTGTTTTATTTTCTGAAATCACTACCGAGAAAGAAAGATGTTGAGTGGGAATCTGGGATTCCCATTGCAAAACAGATATTCAGGCACTTGGAAAGCTTGGAGGATAAAGCAAGTGCGTGCAAAACTTTTTCTTATCGTTGCAGAATGTGATGAGCTCGGGTGAAGTCATGGTGAGTTGATTTGAGGAAGGTTCTTCCTCCGGGAGGAAGGAATTGGAAGTAGTCACCAACGATTCCCCTCTGGAATCGAAGAAAAGAAAAGTTGTCTCCGAAGATGTCATTACTATCTTTGAAGAAAAGAAAGAAGAAGAAGAATCTTTGGCTGGATCATAATCTTCCGATCTAGAAGGCATCCGGTCCATAAAAGGAAAAATGAAGAAAGTTGGTGATGTATGGAGTACGGCCTCACCTGTTGATAGACTTAAAATTGATGATGCTTTAGTTGAATATCTACTTCATAAAGGTATTGATTTGTCTGCTGTTTTTGATTCTTTACTTGAAAATTTAGCTGAAATAGTTGAAGAGAGAATGTTACTTGAAGGTCCAAGAGGACGTAAGCTGGAAGCTTTAGTTGAAAATAGGTGTTCAAAAGCAAAGCAGAGGTTATCTGAATTGATTGTAGAGACAAAAAAATGCATAAAAGAAATGTCAGACATATACAAGTATTGTCTCTGGTGGCCTGCTGTTGTTGATAACTTTCGAAGCAGAATTGAAGCAATAGAATCTGAAGTGAACAACATTGGAAAGAAATTTGATATTTTTGAGGACAAAGAAGGGAAGCGAAGGCTGAGAATTGGTGAACTTCAGGCTGAAATGATCATTGTGCAGAGGAAAAGGGATGACGTAGTGAAGACCTTCTGGCTTCTTAAGGAAGTGGTTGAGGTCCGGTTAGACCATCTTTTCAGAATACTCTCTGATGCAAAGACTATGAGAAACAGTGCTCATCCGCAGATTGGTCATCCTCCTTCACACTGTTGGTTGTATTGGATAGTGTGTGTGCAAGAATGGACTCCACAGTCCTTGAATGGAAGAAATTATATCCTTTTATCAAAGAGAGGTACAAAAAGGTAATTTAGGTGACAAATGTCATTTTGGTTTGAAGAAGTGGCTGCTTAAAAAGTTTTGAAAATTTTGAATGAATTAGGACCTTTTGAATACTAGATGTCACCATGTTTCCATTTTTTGGCGCCCTTTGCCATTGATGTCAAAGGGGGAGAGATTTGGAGAATTTTTTGTTCTGGAGAATTTTGAGTCGGACTTTTTTTTTTTTGCACATGTTGCCATCAATGACAAAGGGTGAGATTGTTGGAAGTTGGTCATATATTTTCATTGATGTCACCATGTTGGTCCGGTACCGAGTATCGGTGTGCAGATCACGCTCATCTCATTCGGTATTTGATTCGGTATCTCTGGTATGTTGGTTTGGATATCTCCTCCGGTAATCAGTATGATCTGAGGTTTTGGAAAAAGGCTTATAACGGTTGGAACCGTGTATGTATCTATTTTCAGATGTTCATATGATTGGGTAATGCGTTGGCATCGGTTCTTGAGATTGCATTTCAGTATTAAGTTAATCCTGACCGACATGATGTTGCATGAAACGGGTGAAATACTTTTGATATGAAGCCGACAAGTTATCATCTTGGAAATATGTTTTGCATCAATTAGGCTGACCTAATCAATGCATATAGATATATTGGGTATATATACAAGATGTTTAGAAGATGAAAATGCAATGAAGCGATGAAGGATAAGTATTGCGAATGCGAAGAGAAGAAGAAGTGTGTATAAGCGAAGTGTGCAAACAGTGGTTGAAGATCATGCGAGCGAATATTCTAAGCATCAAAGGAACTGAACTTGCACATGTGGTGTAACTCCTCAGTTCAACTTTGGCGGTTAGCCATTTTTGTTTACTTATTTCTGTAGGCAGTGAGCCTCCATTTTGGACAGTAAGTCTTTGTAAGCAGTGATCTTCTATATGTGGCAGTGAGCCTCTTATTACCGGTATTGATATAACTTTATATATTGTGAGTTAATCCTCACCGTGGTTTTTCCCTCATTGGGTTTTCTACGTAAAATATGGTGTTCATGTGTTGTGGAACTTAATGTTATACTATTGCTTTAATCTGCTCTGTGCTGCAATAAAGTTTCAATTATTTGTTCAATGAGTTTGTGTGGATACTGACTCACCCCCCCTCTTAGTATCTAGTTTATTCAACAATGAGCTCAATAGTAAATGCATTTTGACGAAAATCAAAATGTGGCATGAAAAGAGCAGCTGATACCGCAAGGGCATTTGCTCTGCTATTGTCTACACGAGGAATGAATTTGATGTCAAATGCTTCGAACCAGTCGATTGCATTCCACACCCTTTGCCTATAATGTTGAAGGGAATTTTTTCTTACTTGAAATTGATCTCTGATATGTTTCACGATCAGCTCTGCATCACCTTCAACTTTGAGTAGTTCGATACCCATATCTCTCGCATTCTTCAGACCTAGTAAAAGTGCCTTCTATTCCGTTGTATTGTTTGTGCATTTAAATTGCAAGTGGTACGCAAATAGATACGTTGTGACCTATTTCACACATCGCCCCAATGCAAATGGGGACCCCCATTAGTTTGCTTTTTAGGGTTTTGTCTTAGCATGCAATTTCATAAGTCCATTTCTTTGTGAGTTTGGAGTTAGGGTTTTGAGAAATCACTTGAGTCAAATAGGGAATTTAGGCTCAAAACAGTGTCTGGACATCGTCAAAGCGCTCAGAAGGCCGGAGGACGAAAAACACCATTGCTTTGGGTCAATTCTGACACCTTCCTATTTTTGTAGGATTCTGCTTTTTTACTTTTTGCTTTTTGCTTTTTCTGCTTTTATTTTTATTTTTGGCACTTTGGGACCAATTCGGGAAGCAACTTTTTTGGCCTTCTTTTTGCTTTTTGCGTTTTTGTTTTTTTTCAGCTTTTTTGAAAGTTGACCTAGGATTGGGTCCCTCAGGTCATGGTAACAACGCTCCTATCTTCAGAATCAAAAATTTGTGTCTCCAAGTATAAAAAGCAAGGGAAAATCTCCTGGCGAGGTTTTGTTCCAGATGTTCTAGATAAACGTGAGGTGTTGAGCAAGAATATCTAGGCCACCCACAAGTTCGCCATGGTTTGAAGAAAATGGCACAAAAATCAGCGAGTCCGCCTAGACATGATAGAATGGATGGCTGGAGAAAGGTGAAGTCTGCCTAGAGGAAATGTGAAGATGGTTGGACAAAGGTGAAGTCCGCCATGCATATTGTTCAACCAAGGTCAAAGTCCGCCCACACTTGGCTGGCAGAGCTCAAAGTCCGCCCAAGCATGGCAAGGCAACCATGAAGTCCGCCCAAGGTAGAGAATGGCATGAAGTTAGCCAAGTCCGCCTTGCAATGTCCAAGAGCACTCCAACTCTCCCTTGTCCAAGAGCACTCCAAGTCCGCCCTAGCATAATGTCCAAACAACAACAAAGTCCGCCCAGCTAAGGAGAGAGAGAAAATGACATGAAGTTTGCATGAATAAAATGAAATTTCGCCATAATTAAAAGATGATCAAGTTGGAAAAGGTTGGAAAAATAAAACTCAACACTTAGACTATTTTTATATTTTTCCAACACTTAGAAAGAAATTTTCAAAATATCCAACACTTAGGAAAATTTTCAAACTCAAGAAAAATCTAGAAGATTTTGTGCCAACTTGTTCGAGGAAAAGATATTTTGGCTAAGGGTGGCGCCATGGTGAAAATTTGAAACTCTCTCTTGAAAGTTTTCAATAAAGATTAAGTTGCCATTTTGGAGGAAATAAAACAAGTCCAAGTTCGACGAATCTAAGAGAAAAAAATATGAAGTTGCTAAAATCATCGAACTCTTCAGCTCTATATTAAGTTTAACTTGTCACTTTCAATTCATTCTCTCCAAAGTTCGATTATGAAAAGGGTTTGGCTCTCTCAGGGTTGCGAAAGATAAATTTTTGAAGCAGGACTTCTGAAGATAAAAGTAATTTTCGAAGTGGATGACAGAGAATAAATTAAATTTTTTGAGTTAAAAGACATAATTTCCAGAAAATAAAGTCCTTTTTCTGAGTTAAAGACATAATTTTCAGAATTAAAGGCAGATTTATAGTCAAAAATAAAGTTTCAAAGGTTCAAAATCTGAGTTTGACTGATTTCTTTCATCCTTCTTCTGTCTTATTCACTTATTTTGGCGAAATTTGCTAAGTTCTTGGCTAAATTCTTCCATTTTGAGTCTGATTTTTCACAAAATTTAGCTTTTTGACAGATTGAAAGTGAAATTTTCAAGCAAAAGGGTCCAAAAAAATTAGAATTAGGATCTTTAAAGTAATGTCAATTTTCTTCATGTTTGTTGCAGGTTGATGACCACCAAAGGAGGACCTTCAAGAAAAGCTCAGATGAAGTTCACCAATAAAGGATATGCAGCTGGAAAATCTAAAGCTCAAAACTCAAGAGATTTTCTTCACCATTATGGACCAGTCCCGAAGTAGAATTTGACTAAGGTGTCGAATTTCGTGTCCATTCGAGATGCCTTCCAAAAATAGGAATTGGAATGGGAGATTGCTTTTGCCGAGTGTGCAGATGATTTGGACGGATTGGAATTCAAGGTGAATATGCTGCCACATGTCGCGATGGAGGAGGTCAGCCCGATTGTGTCTAGATTCATTGAAAATACTGCCACTCAAGAGGATAAGGATGCGCCTCCTAGAAGATAGCTCCTCGTGCCACTTGTCCTCCATGCACTCGCTATTGATGATATTTTGGGAAACCCTAATTAGGGTTGTTGTGTCTTAATCTCAGCAGTTGATCTTAGATTGATCTCAGCCTTTCATTTGGTTTTCAAAACTCTATATAAACTCGTATTTTCTCATTTTATAGTGTGAAGAGAGTTTTATGAAATTGTTGCATAGAGCTACTTGGGTAATAAAAGTTCATGTTGCAAGTTTTCTTTGAATCCTTCTTGTTATCAAGTGGTTGCATGGTTGCATATCTCCTTGAACATAGAATAAATTGAGAATAGAATTTGATTTGCATGCTTGTTAGATGAATGAAAGATTTGATAGTATAGATTGGTGAAACTCTTGCTCATACTTTCTTTGAATGAATGATTTTTGTTCAATGTGTAAAGTTAGCCTGAGCCTATATTGTGAATGCTTTAACTTCTACTTTGAATAAAATATTGTTCTATTGATGGTATTATTCATGGTATGAAAATCTTGAGCACAATCCTAGAAGATTGCACTTACTTTGTGTAGTTGTCATTTATGTGGTGAAGAAAAGTGTTGTTATTGGTTTCACCTAGTCTTTACCATCTCTTGAGTTCTTAGAAGTAGCATAAAACTTTTAAACCCTTATCCTTTTTCCTTTTTTTTTGGAAATTCCAAAACTGAAAATCCAAAAAAAGAAAAAGAGCATTTACTGTCAAATTCGTCCGAGTCCTAGCTTGTGAATGATTTTTAAGCATAAGTCCCCCTTGTATTTCAGCGTACATAACCAAGGAAGCTATCCCACATAAAGTCACTCGTTCGCACATATAAACCTTGGAGTTGCCGTGTGGTATTTTTTGCAATCTTGGCACATGTAGTGATTTTTTTCAAGAGAGGGTAAAGTGTCCGTGACATCTTATTATAATGTTAGGTGAATGATAAAACATACACCAACATAAAATTGGCACTAGAAGGAGGGCGAGAAACAACAATGAATTACTCACAAGTTGAGGTAGTAGACATGATGAAAAATGGTGCTTCCAGGCAATGTTCCTAATCCAGGGCAGGATCCTAATCCAGTATTACAACCAAATCAAGGGTTTCAAGACGAGCAAGAAGACATTATCTCTCAATTAAACACTCTTGCCTAGAAAACCAAGAGAAGTGCCGCAGAGTATATGTGAACTCAGTTCGTGTTGGGGGAAGAAGAAGAGAAAGCCCAACGTATTGAGTTCGCTATCCACAGAGATTTGCTTATCCAAAGGTTAGAAGCCCTTCTACAAGTTCCTCAACAAGCAAATCGACCAACTCCTGAAGCAGTTCCCGCACATCCCCGACAGGCTTGAAGGAAGACACACTGGATCGAATTAGTTCTTTCTCACTAGATAAATTTCGAAGAGTTACTAGATCCACTCCAGGTTCTTTCAAAGAATTTGTAGAGTTGTCACCTTACAAAAATAGACGAAGAAAGAAAAAAAAACATCACAAGAGGGAACATCAAGTGCAGTTGACCTTGGTGAAGAAGCACCAAGTGAAGAAGATATTTTCAGTTTGTTTCAAACACCAATTCCCAAAGTTTCAATTCCAAGAACTACCCAGGAGGCCCCAGTTCTAGGAGCTTCAATTCAAGTATCTTCGCCATCAGTTACCCAACAAACTCAAACAGGAGTACATCAGGCGAACGCTCCAATGGCGTGGTGTCCAGCTAATGTGTCGCCAATGACATTTGCTGTCTATCATAACATGCCTAAAAACCTGTAACAGTTTTGTTCGAAGTTCCATAGTGGTGACTTGAGCCGCACTGCAGACGAACATATCAATTTTTTTGAAGATCTCCTTCAAAATAGAGATGTCCAAGAAGAATATGTTGCTTGTAGGTTGTTCCCCTATACTTTCAATGAGGAGGTCTCTTATTGGTACATCCATTTTCCAGTTGACTCTATCCGCAATTGGCGACAAATGAAGGATGCTTTCTTAGAGAAATTTAGGGCACCAATTTCTCCAACAGATTTGTATAGGAAATTTGTGGAAGTGAAGATGCAAGAGCACGAACCAATTAGCACGTTCAACAACAGATTCCACAAGGCCTACACGAGGTTACGAGATCCTTACAACTTGGACAATGCTGCAGAATTGCCAATTTATTACGTAGCCTTGGATCGTCTCACCTCTATGTTTGTAAAGTCAAAGAATCCGGCCCCAACCAACTTAAAGGAAGCATATGCTACAGCAGTTACAATCAACAATGATCTAGGGGTAGGTATTGCTCCAGGGCCGCTTAATTATTTCAGGAATTCCGCTGTCCAAAATCAAATTCAAGATATCAATCGGGCATTGGCTCAACATACACCTATGATGAACCCAGTTCCTACCGCAAGTAATCAATTGGTCTTTCACCCAGGAGCGCCTATGTCCCAAGTGCCACCATCACAACCAATATATCTTCAAAATGCAATGACTTCAGTCTGAACTAAAGAAGAAAAGGATGAAATGAAGGAATTGATTGACCAAGTCAAGAAGCTGTCAACAGAAAGTACATATTTAAAAGGTCAGACTAATCAAATACAAAGTATGCAAAGAAACTATCAATCACATCAAGGGAATTACCAAGGTCAAGGTCCCTCCAGATACCAAAGGGACAATCAAAATTATTAAGGGAATAATCAAGGTTTCCAGAATAACAATTCAGGCTTCCAAAAGAAGACATGGAACACCGGACCTAACAACGGTATTGTGCTGTCTCCCTTAGATAATCAACCTGTTGACAATCGTCCCACAGACAAGGTGTTCCTAGCTGAAGCGATGTTATCAGGATGGTGTAGATTGCACAACACGAATCGACATTCTGAGTTACATTGCCACGAATTCCAAGTAGCAACAGATATTTTTAGGAGCGAGAAGAGGAATTCAGAGGTAGAAGATCCTCCAGTGACAGGATACGAATTAGTCCCTGCACTGAGATATGATCAGGCCTTTGTCATTGAAAATGTCAAGTTTCCACCCCAAAAGTACCCGCCATACTAGCCTAATCAAAGATTCCCACCCACATCTACAAATGGCCCAGTGGAGGTGCTACAATATCAAGGTGGATTGGAAACTCAAACCCCATCAAGCCAGTCATCTACAATTAATGGTTATAGTTTCCCTCCATTGTATAACAGTGTATTGGTGGAAGGAACTAGAGAAGTGCAAGCATTCCAACAGACGTTTGGAAACCCGCCCAAGGTATATGAGAGGAATACTTGCTATAATGAACCCTTGACTACGTCCATTCCTCCAAATAATTTTCAGACTCCACCAAATCCAAATGCTACCAATGTGTCATATCTTCCTAGGGATTGGCCTGAATACCGCTAGTAGAATGTCCAACCAAATGGGACGAGACAAGCTGCTGTACCACAAGTGGAACAAAGGCGACAAGCAGACCCTCAAGTGGAGCAGGCTCAGGCACAGACCAAAGATTGTCCCAGAGAAGAATTGAAAAGGTTAAGTTCATATGTGCTGGAAGAGTTTACAAAGATAAAGGTCAGCTTATCTTTGATTGAGTCGATGAGAATCCCTAAGATTCGGGAAACACTCCTGAGCAGTTTGACTGAAGTTGTCACCCCAAGGAACACCTCACAGAACATGCCAAACAAACGAGTACTCAATGCTCCAACAAATACAAATGTTATTCAAGATGAACCAGAAATGTCAAGCAACACATTTGATGCTCCACAATGGCCTCCTAATTTTGTGGGAATGGTCCAAACGTTGTCTAAAAGTTCAAATCAAGGAGACATGACGCCAAAAGTTCTCATGGACACAGACATATTCCAAGAAGAAATTTTGACAAATGAGCTACCACAAACTCCACAGAAGAAAGGACTTGTCCTAGGAGCACAAAAGGAAAAGAATTGAGATATCAGTAATCAAGAAAAATACCCGGTAGTCTTTTACCAAGAAAAAGACGAGCTTGCCCCATTTTTGTTGTCAGTCAAAATATTTGGCAAAATGTTGCACAATTGCCTAGTGGATTGCGGTGCTTCAAGCAACGTGATGCCACTAGTTGTCTGCCAAAGGTTAGGACTTGTGCCTACGAGGACCAATAAGAAAGTCACTCAGTTAGATAAAACAAAAGTCCTTGTTATGGCAGAATTGAACAATATTCACATGCAACTAGTAGCAGACCCGAGAGTGCAAAGTTGTTTCGACATTTCAGTCATCGATATTCTTGATGGATACGTCATGCTTTTAAGTAGAGATTGGTCAAGGAGGCTGAATGCATATATTTCTGCAGACTTTTCTCACATGTGGCTGCCGTGGAAAGGGGTCCCAAACCAAATAAAAGTTGACAGCACACCGAGGCTCAAGCTGATGATTACTGAGTATGGAGAAAACAACGAAATATTGTTTCTCGAGACAGAATTAGGCTCTTACAGGCCTAGAGTGAATGAAGTCTTAATGTTGCATGGATCGACTCAAGAAATCAACGGGATGGTTGATTCTACCGAGGCACTAATCGAAGAATGCCAAGGCTCCCAGGATGATAATGAAGGAACGTTTGAAAATTTCAGAAACTTTGTCTTGAAAAGTGTTCAATTGAAGGAAAAACTGTGCGAAAATGTCCACACTCAAGATCTATTGCTGCCAAACTGGTGTCGAATCCACAATGCTGCTCATTTTGAATTTACATGTAAGATGTGTCATAAAGCCATAGAAGAAGTATAGAAAATAATTCCATAGGCATTGAGCCTTTCAAACAACGAAGAGGTCAATCATATTGATGGCTCTACCTCAATAATGACACAAGAGATAGAATATGAACAAGATCCCCAAGAAGGAAACACAGATCCACAGACTCCGCCTTCCCCACAACAGGAACAAGTTTGGACCCTAAGGTTTGATGGATCCTGGTCAAAGAAAGGAGCCGAAACTGGTTTTGAATTAATTAGTCCAAATGGAGAAGCATACCTTGCAGTTCACAGACTACAATTCCCCTACACAAATAATGTCACAAAATATCAATCATTGGTTCAGGGATTACTGCTAGCACTAAGGAAAAGAGCAAAAGTATTACATGCATTTGGAGATTCAGAGGTAGTTGTGAGACAGGTCAGAAAACAGTACATTTTCCACGATAAGAGATTAGCTCGTTACCGCAATAGAGTGTGGGATCTTATTGCGAGCTTCGATGCTTTCAATATTCAATCTGTGAACCGATCAAACAATCAAGTCACAAACTCTTTGGCACAAGCAGCCAATTCATTAGAGCCACTCGCCATTGATGGCGTGAGTCAGTTCACAGTGGAGCTATCATCAATATTGTCAGTCCCTAATAATGTCACAAATTTCCAAGTTTTTGATGATGATGACCACATTCTTGAGTTCTTAACAAGTTCAAATGTCTTTGCAACACAAATTATTGATGAAGATGAGATAACAGAAGAAGCTGAGTTTGATGCTGATGGCATCATGAATTTAAAGGCAAATGTCATCCCAAGAGGGATGATACAATTGGAAAGGATATTTGATCAGGATCAAATTAATGAAGTAAAGAACCAAAGGATCAAAGGTGACCAATACGAAAAGGTGAATTTGGGAGTTGAAGGTGAGGTTAAAAATGTATACATAGGTAAAGCCTGCATGCCTGAAGAAAAGGCTGGAATTATTCAGAGCATGAAGGAGTTTGCTGATGTCATAGCTTGGAGCTATGAAGATTTAAGAACTTATGACACTTCTATCATCACGCATACAATTCCTCTCACGCTAGGAAGTAAGCCGTTCAGACAATGCTAGAGGCCGGTTAACCCACTATTGGAACCTCTCATTTATCAAGAAGTCAAGAAATTGTTATTAGCAGGAATCAAATTCCTAGTGCGCCACTCAACGTGGGTTGCCAACTTGGTCCCAGTCCGAAAGAAAAACGAAGAAATTAGGCTATGTGTTGATTTCTGAAACTTAAACAGAGCCTTTGAAAAATACAATTATCCTTTGCCATCACTCGATGAAGTTTTGCAAATTGTCAATGGGTCACAAATGATGTCCTTTTTGGACGAATATTCTGGGTACAACCAGGTACTTGTGGAATATGAAGATAGACTGAAAATGACATTCACAACAAAATAGGGAACCTTTGCCTAAAAAAGGATTCCCTTTGGTTTAATTAATGCAGGAGCCACATTTCAGAGCGCCATGGACATCGCCTTCAGAGACTTAATTGGAAAATGCATAATCATCTATATGGATGATCTGACAGTGTTTTCAAAGAGGAGAGAAGACCATATAGAAGACTTGAGGAAGGTATTTCAAAGATGTCAAAGGTATGGGATTTCCTTAAATCCAAAGAAGTGCATATTCGGGGTCATTGAGGGAAAATTATTAGGACATCATTATCTTCTTCTTAGGACAAGATGCCAACCTTACTTGAGTGTCCTTCAATTGACTGACCAATGGCACCTACTTAGACCCAAGCGAATAACACTTGTCATGTGTCTTAGTGCACGAAAGTCCCAAGGCATTCATTACTTGTAGAGGCATGACGTTGTTTGAGGCTCCTGAGTTAATGACGCAATTGCTCAATTTGAATCCTCCTATATCCAAAGATATATAGAAGGGTTTAGGCTTTCCTTCCACTGGCATGGATGATTCAAGCAATGTAGGTTGAATGACAATCTCCTTCTTTACAAACTTGAGAATTCGATCTAGCTGTTCCGGATGGTCGTGAAGATACTCCAACTGAGAAATTTGCACCTTTGTCTTCATCATGGAATCTACAATATTGAAATTTTCTAAAGATGGGTCTTGAGCAACCGCTTTAGCATTCTTGTGTGGGGCTTAGGATTAGAAGTGGAAGCTACCTCTTTACCCTTTTCCTTTGATTTTAGTCTCTCTTCTTCTTTCTGTGCCTTAAAATGTTGAGCACGTGTAAACATAGGTGTCGAAAAATTATCATGATTTACTGCAACAGAGTATTGATGGAAATCTTCTACTTTATTAACGAGTTCACTATCAAAGTATCGATAGCAGAGTCGCCATCGAAGTTGTCCATCTGTGGTAAGACAACATTCGAACTTATTGTAGGGACAAAACTTGAACTAGGTGGAACTTTACTGTATCCCATGATTTGATTCATTCTTAAATTTTCAAGACATGTGGAACCGGCATGTTCGTTGGTCTCATGGAAAGAACAAAATATCGTAGATTTCTCAGCCTCAATTGTTTGTCTTGGTGGAGGTGTTGGTAACCACGGTCTGTAATTATTGAAAGGCTGAAAATTATTCCTCTTTGGTTGGTACGGTTGTTGAGGTTGATATTGTGGTGGTGATGGTGCAGGCAGTGCAGGTTGCCATTGAGCAAGCAACTGCCTTTTGAGGACCGTCATCTCATTAGCTACCTTCTGTAGCAGTGGATCTTCAAAACTCTAAATCAGAGGCTTGATAGAATTTGTCTTCATTTTCCTAGAAGTAATCATGTTATCCTCAATCTCGATGGCATTTTCTTGTGCAACTGTTAATTCTATTTCATTAGCCGATCTTAGGAAAAAGGCTATCTTGGATGGAAGAGCGTTTATGAAATTGCTCAATGGAATCTCTGGTGATGGATTGAGTGTATGAGAAAGATGTGTGACTAGGCGGTTAAACCTTGCCACAAATTCCCTCATAGGTTCATTGACCTCCATATTTGAATTCGAGAGTTGGGTAAACAACTGGTGATTGTCTTCAGCGGGCTTGAATCTTGCCAAAAATTTCTCGCTCATAGTTGCCTAGCTTGTAATAATGCCCGACTCCAGGTGATTGAACCAGTCAACAACATTTTCCACAAGAGTCTCTACGAGGAGACGCACGACAATGTCTTCATGTGATACATGCAAAACGGCGCAAGCCGATGTGAATGTAGAAATATGTTCGTTTGGGTGTTGAGTCCTGTCGCCGTGAAATCAGGGAAAGTGCTTGCTTGATCTTTTAGGTAACTCATGATGTCCTTGTAAAGCTAACGGTCCAATGTTGTTACCCCAAGGCATTGTGGGTGGACGTCTGTGATCATTGTTAGTATGGTTATGGACAACAACATTGTGGTTATCTCCCATTGCTTCTGGCTGGATCACAGGTTCTACTTCAGGTTCTTCTTGGATCTTAGGATCTGCGTTGGATGCTTCTGCAATTTCTGTTTCTTGAAAGGCTGGATTTGCAACTGCGCCTCTCCTCCTTGTATAAACCTTGTAAGCTAGGATTATCTATTCCCAGGAAGGAGGTGGTAAGACTGATCTTCCGGCTGCAAGTTCAGTTTTTCGTTCTTCTTCATCCAAATTAGTAGCCGTGTTTCTCCACTGAGCAGGTGTTTCTTTTTTCTCAAACACAAAACTTCTCAGACTACTAATGATGTCCATTTTCTTGCCTTCAACTCGCGTAAGATTTGGCTGGATAATTCGAGCAATAAGATCTGGTTGTTGAACAAGAGTAGTAGGATGCCAGATGGTCATTCCCATACCATAAAGCATAAGCTTTCTTGAAGTTTTATGCCTCATGCCCAATGGTGGGAGCCATAAAACTATTGGCATTTGCACCTCTGGAATGTGGATTAGGAATGAACAACTATACACAGTTAGACTGCTCTTCAAATTAGGAGGAGAAGCTCCCTCTTCGTTGATTATGCTTAAAAAGAAATACTAAACTACTTCCAATCTTTTTTATTTCTCAGCTGAGAGCACAAGGTTATAAAACACTTTTCGTTGCAGCTGAGGTTTTCTCTGGTTTCGTAACTTCAAACTACAACTAAGCCTATTCTAATAACGCTTCTAATAACTCAAGTAAATTCAGAGCCTGAGAATTAGAAGTAAACAAGGAATGATTGATTTGACACAAAATCTTAAATAAACTCGCTTCCAAAACACACCTGGAAACTCATTGTACTTATTAGATGTAAGCTGAAATAAAGATTACGAAAGAAAAACATAAGACAAAGTGCTGAAATAGATTGAGATAGTAGATCAGAGCAAGATAGGCATGAGATTTCCTTCCTCAATTTTATAACAACAAACACACTTCTGGGACAGCAGATTGTAGCAAAGTAGGCTTACAATAAGCGATCAAAACCAGATTACACTTGAAACAAAAGTGAATAGACATTGAATAGCAAAGTTGTAGGCAAAATAGGCTCAGCGAATTTGTTATCATGACAATGGTTCCAAAATAAATGGGCAAGGCTGCCCTTATTTATACACAAACAAAAGAGTAGGGAACCCTAAAATTTCCTTGTTTTTATCAACTAGTCTTGCCAAGATGCAAAACTTTATTTTTAAAAATAAACATAAGATAACTAATAACGAACTAACTGCTAACATTAGTTAACTGGAAAAACTCCAACTATACATTATTATTTCCAAAGAATAGATAAGCCTAAATGATAACAGTCAGTTTAACTTGGAAAAGGCATCAAGTTAACTACTGCCATTACTTGAGTTCTATTCCTGGAAATCTTTGCATGCTTCAATTGATAGTTCACTCCTTGATAGCTTGGGAAATCATATCCTCCAAAACGCTGTTAACTGCCTCTTCATTAGGAACACTGATACTATCCAGAATGATGTACTATTTTTCCAACATCTACTCACCATCTGCGATTAAACTTAGCAATTCTTTCCTCTTTTCAGCTGCTTCATCAAGTTTTGCTGACATTGCAGCAACATGATTCATCTTGCAGGCAACAGGATCACCATTAAAACTGCAATGGACAAGCTTCTGAAACTTTGTCTGTACTTCACTGAGATCAAAGTAAGTGCCATCCTCATGTCGATATTGACAAGGGATTTGCGACACAAACCTGCTTACAAACTTGAGAGTATTAGCAACCTTCTGTCTATATCCAGCCAATTCTACAGATATTCCTTTGTAGGTTTTTACTTTGAAGAGGTGTTGTTCTTTCCAAGCAAAAAACTTCTTGCATTTTTTTGTAATGACTGAATTATAAGCCCTCCTCAAGTTAGAAATAATGATCTCATCTCTTGGTTTCCTTTCCGCTATATTCTGCTCAAACTCCTGAATCCCTGAACGAAGATCATGGGTATTGTACCTCAATTGGTACATCTCTGCAAGTATAAATCTGCCCTTGGTGATGAATTCTTCTATCCAATCTCTCATGTGTTTTCCATAGATAACCAACTGACTCAACTAATGTTGATCTGTAGGTGACTCCAGAATTGTGGAAGCAACAAGGTGGCCCGTGAAGTACCATGAAGGATATTGGAAACATATTGCCGCAGCTGTCGAACCTTAGCCTTGAGGGCTGCCTTATCTTTTCCATCCTTGAGCACTCGTTCCTTCAGATTATCTGCTGCAACCTCAAAGAGATTTACATCAGTATGCTGGGTGCTTCTTCCAAGATTGACCTTGACAACCTTGAAGTCATCAATTTCAACCTTATCAATGTTCTTATCCTCCATGTTGCAAATATTGTCATTGATGTCAAAAGTGAAAAGACAGAGTCATTGATGTCAAGGGTATATTGACGATTGGAAGTTGTCATTGATGTCAAGGGGAAATGAATATCACGATGACTTAATGTATGGCATTGGGAAGGCAAACATATGACAATGATAACATTAATGGTTGGCATGGCAACCATTGTAATCATTGGTCAAAAAGTAGATTGATCACATCAAAATATCCTAAGCTACAAGGTAATAGAAGTAAGATTAAATAAGTTAAATGTTTTATAATGGTCGACTCCTTGTATTCTTGGTGCCTAAGTCAATCATGATTCAAGACATATATTTAGCCAATGTCATCACCCAAGGAATGATAATGAAAATGAGGGTTTATATGATTATAATAAGCAGTGATGAGATTAGAATATGTAGCGATGAGATATATTAAAGAGATAACAAATGATTGCAACAGTTTGGATATCAAGAACAGATTTGTTTGATTGTTTGCAGCAATGAAGATAAGTAGCGATTACTTCATTAAGTCTGGTTGACTTCCTCTGTAAATACACAACAATTATCAAACACAAAGGAAAGAACATGCAGTAATCAGTTTATGAGAATGTAATGTCACCATTTTAGCCCTACGCTCCTTTTGAGGTTTTAGCCTATTTCTGGAAACTCATAGGCTAAGCAGAACTGAAAATTAGGGTTTCCTATTTTTTAGGAGGTTTTAGATGCAGTTTTGAGGGCTTGCATGCAAGGGTTTTTGATGCATTTCTGGAGGAGTTTTCTGGGTTTTCAGAGAGCTTCAGAATGGTGTATCATGCATCTCCATCTGATAACTTTTCCAGGCACTTACTATTTATAATAAGTCATGTTGGCTTCCCGGATTGTACTCAAAAGGCGTTTGGAGACACTTACTATTTATAGTAAGTCATGATTACTGCTGATATGAAGTTTTGCAAACTTACTATTTATAGTAGTTGCTATTTTTAGTAAGTCTATTTATAGCACTATCTTTCTAGCAGCAGATCAATCATCTGCAGTTCACATTTTGGGTAGTGTGGCTGTTCAACTGGCTTTTTGAAGGGTTTTGAAGTTAACTTACTATTTTTGGCAGTAGCTATTTTTAGTAAGTCTTTTTGTGGCAGTGGCACCATCAACAATTCTGCTCAAGTCATCATTCTATTTCTGGTATAATCAGTTTGAATGTTGGCTTTGGGTTTTGGCTTCTATCCCTCCTTGGACTGAGTCCTAGACTTAGTCGATTTTTCATATTTAAAGTTGTACCCCATGCCTAGGCTTGATGACTTTAAGTTGTCTTAATGAAGGGGATATAAGGGGGTCGATTTTCATAAACATTTAAATGTTTATTGTTGCTTTTTGAAATGGATGCCTAAAAGGGAAATGTTTTGATATTTCAAATAAAGTAATTGCTAAAAGGTGGCGTCCCTTGGGGAAATTGAACAGTTTCTTGTTGGGAGTTACAGTTTGCTTCATTTGCCAAATTGAAGCCTATATATTGGTGCCTTGCTCTTTGTATCTCATCTTGGAAATTGAATAGTAAGGTTATGTTGTTGGTTTGAATCCAGAACTTGGCTAAGGGGAAGCTTAGCGAATTCAATCTATCCTTCGGGCCTGCAACTATGGCTTCCTAGGTGGATCATTTATGGCAGTATTTCACCTTGGAATACAGATGGAGCTTCAATTGTTTGAATCGAACAGGTTGTTGATGTAAAACCTGTTTTAGCAAGTTGCTGATTTGGCCTGGTTGAAGCTATTTTCTGTTCATCGCTTCAATTTAGATTTTTGTTTCGTTCTGGGTGTTAGCCCATGCTGTTCTACTGTGGAGGGCGCCCCTTTCTGCAAGTTCGCAGATTTTATCATTGAGTTTTTGATTTTTGGGAGAAGGTCAACCCTTCTTGGAGGCTGTACTTTCCTTCTTGATTGCCTTGGGAATCGTGCCAATTGTTTCTCTCAGTTTGGGCTCGTTTTCTCAATGGAGGTTGGGTGCCTAGCTCTTAGCTGTTGATTGGCTGTGGTTTGAGAGCTTTCCGAGTTGAATTGAAGAAGTTACGTCCAATTTGGTGAATTCTCTCTTTGCTGATCTGATTTTCTGTATTTCCTGTATCTGATCAGATTAGTTTGAAATTGTTATAATGCTGTTCTAAGTTTCTTTCCATATCTTTTCGGCATTGTAAATGTTAGATGAAGTGATACTCTAACCATTGGTCATTTTGGGAATTCATGGTTGATACATTGTAGCTGTTTATTAATCGTTTGTAAGCTGTTTAGTAGTACTAACATCAATTTGTTTGTTTGCTGAAATTTACTTTGTTGTATTCCCCCCACGTAATAAAGTGGTTGTGTGGATTGTATATCCCCCACAGTTTAAGTGGAAGTGAGGTTAATTGGTTGGCTTGCCGCCTTTAAATGTTTGTAATAATCACACCCACGAAATAAGTGGAGTATTCCCACCGCTTGTGGATGCCTGCATCAGCAGAAGAAGTTATATTTTAGTTTAATATCTAGCACTCCACCATATGTTAGCACCTCGCCTTGCAAAAGGATCTTGCGTGCACATTCTTGGTGTTGAGTTTAGCTCTTTATTTTCAGTTGTTATCAAGTTATTAGATCCTAGGGATCCTCTGACCATATGCCCGCCCCTCCTCCTTAAATGGTTTTAGGGTGCATTCTTGGTTAGAGTTGTTTCAGCTGTGTTCTGGTTTAGAGCTAATTCTTAACGGGTGCATGATTTGCATTGTTGTGACTGAAAATTAAAGGCAAAAATTGAGGGGTATATTTCAGAGAAGATAAAATAAATAATAACAATGGCTGCGATTTTATTAAAGGCCTTTAAGGCAACCAGCATAAAGCATCAATCTTTATGCAGCAAACACTAAGCAAAATCAGGTCCTTATCAAAACAGAACAAGACAAAATAGAACAAAACAAATCAGAACAAGGTAAAACAGGACAAAGACAAATTGGAGAAAGTCTAACAAAGCCCAAGTAATGCAGCAATTAATTACACATTTTAAAAGCGCTTAGTAATGTTATATGAGACAAAATTTATAAGATATAAAAAAGACAAAAAAAAAAGAGAATAAGACAAAAGTGAATAAGACAAGGATGCTGATCTGTGGATGAAGACAAAATAAGAGGCAACGATGAAGGTATAAGGAAGATTAAATAAACTAATCTTTACAAAAAAGCTGCGATTCATGTTAAAAATAATTAAAACAGTATTCCAACCAAAGGCAGCGATTCATAAAGTAGAATCGCTTCTCCTTGTAAAATAGGAAATAATAAAAGGGTAGCGATTAATATAAAGGTTGTGATTACATTCTCAAAGGCAGCGATTAGTTTAAAAAAAAAAGAAAGTCATGCCCTTTCTAAAAGCGCATCATTCTTTCATAAGGTGTCTCTCTTCATAAGAGACATAAGATATAAAAGAATTAAAAAATGAAATATATGAAAGTGAAGAATAGATTAAAAAGAGGAAGAGGCAGAAAATAATGAAGAGTAATTCAGATGTTTATTGAGGAATTAAATGTTGCCTTTAATGAAGAACATGTGCAATCATTCATGAGGAGGTATAGGCTGTTTTGACAAGAGATATATACTGAGATACATGCAAACTTGAAAAGAAATTTGTGCAAATCTAAAAGGGAAGTATATGCTGATCTTATAGAGAAGATCTAACAAAATAACCATTTGATAGAAGGCAGATTATTGCGAAGAGAGATTGTTATCTAAAGTGTGGATCAGATTCGGTTGTGGAGTTTCAAAGATAAATCTTATACACCAGCAGATATATACAGATTTGACAAGACTCAAAAGGAAATATATGCAGATATAGAAGAGGAATATATGACAGATCTATAGAGAAGATTATGACAGATTTGTAAGAAGGGTATATGCAGAATTGTGAAGAATGTTTTAGAGAAAAAAATTGAGCAGACTTATGAAGGAAAACTTTTGAGCAGACTTGTGAAGGAGTTTTTCAAGAAGACAAAGGCTTTGTTGTTGAGGTTGGTGCCTCATATTGGAGAGATTGGTGCCTCCTAAAGGAGAGATTGGCTCCTCTAGCTAAGTCGGTGCTTAGCTGTGGGGGTTGGTGCCTACAAATTCAGTTGTGGGAGTTGGTGCTTCCAGTGGGTTAGTGCTCACAAATTGAATGAGGGGTTGGTGCCTCTAGAATTTGTAAAAAGAAGTTTAATAAAAGCAATATTTTTGCCATGGTTTTCTCCCGTAAGGGTTTCCACGTAAATATCGCGTGTTATTCTCACATGCATGATTATTGATGTTGAGTAAATGATGTTATTGTTATTGATCAAGTTTTAAATATGGTATTAAGTTTGAAAAAGATAAAGATTGTTGTTATATTGATTCACCACCCCCTTAGTATAACCGTGTGGACTAAACTGTCAAGTTGTTGGAAAACAAAGATGATGGTTGTATGTTCAATTCCCTAGATTTAGCCCCATATAGGTGGAGGGCAGCTCATATGAATGGAGGTTATAGTGGTGAGTGTTAGGACTTACTTCACATGTTTGTCTAGGTATTGATTCCTTTGTTTTTTTTTTCTAAATATTATGAACATATAAATGCATTAATATCTAATACAACAAGCTTGTGAAGTGGAATGTGCAACTAGATTTTTGTAATAAAAATTATGACAAATTTCACGTTTGAGATTTGATTGAGGTAATACACAAATTGATCTTTATTTTTCTTACCATTTTAAATGTATTGACATGGTCATATACGATCCAAATATATTTGGTAATAGTTAGTTTTAATCTTATTCCATGGTGGTGAATCTCAAATTGCAATAAATTTCAAAGTTGCACATTATAGACATAATTGTGTGGTTTTCTTTGCTAGTTTAGCTTACACTTAGCAATGAAATGATAAAATATGGAAGATTAACATGCCAATTTGTCAATTTCCAAAGATCACCCTTACGCAAGGAAACCTTCCAAACTTAGATTCAAGGAAGATATATTCAAACAATCGACACAAATAAAATTTATCTACTAATAATATCTTTCACATCCACATCATATGGTATATGTATCCACCATTTATTTATAAAACAATGAGATGGTGGTGGAAGTGAGAGTGACAACTAATGGTAACTAATAATCTCTTTAAATCGAAATATTTTCTAATGTAATCTTGATGAATTTGATTATCTTGATAAGTTACATGCAAATAGATAAATAAGTATTATTCAATCCTAGCTAAGGGTTTGAATAATTAAGGAATTATCCATATTTACAATATTTTATTTTCATAACTATAAAATATTTTGGAAAAAATAGAATCTATTTCTAGTTAATGTACATATATATGCATATGTACCAAGAAGTTCAATAATGGTTAATTTAATAGTTTACTCTCACAAAACATGAGGAACAATTCCTCTTCAAAAACTCCATTATTAAAAGCCTTGATAAAAAATATTGAATCCCAATCTCTTATGAGCTCATCTGATTGATGGACAATTTTTCAGTCAAGTGTTGATGAACACATTTGTGCCATTTTTTTATATTGGAAATGGAGTGGATGATTCGGTTTCTATATGTGCTCCCCTCTAGCGATTTCACTAGTGATAGCTTCTAGGATGGATACACGTGTCCTCATGTTCATTTATTTTCTTGATGGTGTATTTGTAATCCTAGAATTGATTGTCTTGGTGGGGTTTTGATAATAATAGAGTTTTTTATACATATAGATAAATAGGAATGTTTCTTGTTGGATTATAATCCTCACTTATCGCAACTAATTAGTCCTCAGCGTTTATTTTGTTTCCTTGATGATGTGTTGGTAATCTTGGAAGTGATGCTCTTGATGGGATTTGAATTAATTATAGAGTTTTTTGTACATTTACATAAAAACTATTGTTTCTTTCTGGATTACATAATCACAACTAATGGGTCCTCATGGTAGGTCTTCATTTTATTTCCATCAAGCATAATTTTTTAATAAATTAATATACTTGTCATTTATCAAAATAATCTCTAAAAGAAAAAACTTATTATAAAATTTTTTGACAAAAACAAATATTTTCTCAATAAATTACTTCATTCACAAGAGATAAGAATTTAGTATTTGAAATTGTAAAACATGGCAATGAACTTTGGATTCCTCATAAATTAGTTTTTTTTGCAGGTATGTGGACCTCACATGATAGATGATCAATATTTGAAACATGCAGTAGAGAGGTATAAAGCCTTCTTATATTTAATTGAAAAGTATTCTAGACAGCTCAACATGCAATGCCCTTTATTTATACCCACTTGTGATATAGAATTGATTTGGCACACTCATCAGTTGAAAGTAGAGGCATATAGAGAAGACATGATTAACGTTCTAGGTAGAGTACTTCATCTTGATAGTACTAATGAGGGAATGAGCATGAGACAAAGGTTGGATGAGGGGTTTGAGCAAACTCAAGATTTATGGGAGAAATTTTTTGGATTTCCTTATGAGAGAGCGGGTGCTACATACAAATGTGACAAACCAAATCCATTGCCCACATTAGACTTACCTCTTATGCATCAACCTACACTTAAAGGAGCTCAACATGTTCTCAGCCTACAATTTCAACAAGAAGGTTACCTCAAGAAAAGAATAATTATGGAGGTTAGCTTTTACAGGTTCATTGAAAAATATTTAATATATTTAATATTTTCAATAATGTTTTAATGTTTTTAAACTGTGAATATGGTAATTTTTATAGTGTTTTCTTATCATATTGTATCAGTAGCCCTTTCTTAAAGTGCTATAAAAATGTGATTCAAAGATCCTTGTTATTTATTGTATCATGCAGCATTGTAAGTGGATAGAACGAACAACCAATGGGTGCACATAGTCACAACGAAAGCAAAAGGAAATGACAATAAAGACAAAGAAACATAACAATTTATTCAATTACAGTAAGATTACACACACATGGGTCCTTTATTGAACAATGGATCCCATCAACCTAAATACCCAACCTCTGCAATGACTCTAGCTTATAATCTAGCCCAGCCCAATTAGTAGCAAAAATGAACTCTCGAACACTAGCTGATCCTTGTCTCAAAATTTCTAGCCCTTTGTAATTTAAGTATGGTCTTTTATAATTTTTCCCTATGAACATTGGCCTTCATCAATGAACTGAAACTTGGAATTGAACTTGCTGTGTCAACGACCATAGATAATTGTCACTTCAAGAAGAAGTTGAATTATCACAAGAACTAATTCAAATATTTCTGTTTCAGATTATAGAAGTGGAACAATCAGTAGAAAACAGCTTCAATCAGTCACTGACCATTTGCAGGGAAACTTGACAAATGTTAAAGTCATCACAATGACATGTCACATGGAAAAAGTGTGAGGGTACACATGATCATAACGCATAATACAAAGGTGGCACAATGAACAGAAAGATTATGTAAGAGTCTCCACATCAGTCCATCGACTTGCTTGTCAATGCAAATGATCAATCATGGTTTTACAAAGATTGTGCATTAATGCATAGGTGGTGTGACTAGGATGCTTGCAGAAAACCTTTGGCAAAGTGTGTGCAAACAAACCATATCCGAGAGAGTTACCCAATGAACATTCCTATGCTAATGCAAATGCAAGCAAGATTGCACAAGCTCATAAACAAGTTGCCCACAACACCGACAAGGAAACACTAAATGAACAAAGTCATGCAAGGACAAAATTAGTGCACAAAAAATCAAACATTGAAGTAAATATTTTTTTGGTGATGCCAACTTGCATGACCCCTAGGATGCTCCTACGTTAGACACCTTGGGTGAAAATATTGTGAGCGTGGTGCTCACAATGAATATTTTTTGGAAAACTAGTTAGACAACCCAAGTTAGCTTATTTGTTATTTCAACTTCGAAGATCTACAAAACCTCCTAAGTCCTTTACCCTTCAATCAAAAAAGATACTCTTTGTGTTTTCTTCGCTAGATCTTCTTGCCAATGCATAAATCCAAACTTTGTGTGATTCCTTCTCATTTCTTCCAAGGCACTTGCTTTCTCCAATTTAGTACTACTTGTAATTGTGCATCGTCTATATGGTCTAGCACAGGGTAGGATATAAATAAAATAACATTAAGTATCAAAGAGATATCCGAACCTTTTGGCAATTCAATTTCATACATATTTTATCAAAATCTATGCAAGACTTGACATAGAGCAATTTTCTTGGGTTCAACTTATTATATGTTCCCTTGGGAAGTTGCTCCTTCCTCAAGTGTGCTATTATCACTTCTCCCTTTGATTAATTCTTTTCTCTCTCGCATTCATTTATGTGGGCTTTATACATGGTGCTGCATTCCTCAAGTTTCTTCTTGCTTGTGCATGAACTTCTTCCATATGCTGCACAAAGTCCTTAGCTTCTATGCTAATATGCTTACCCTCTCCCACCCTCAATAGATATGCAACACCTATTGGATACATCCTATACACCAATTAAAATGATGTCTCCCTATAGACGTATTCACTGAATTGTTATATATAATCTCTACTAGTGACAACATGGAGTCCCACTACGTAGTGTTCTCTCCCACTAAATAATTGAGTAAGTTGCTAAGAATTCAATTGACAAAGTCTACATGTTCATCCATCTATGGATGATAAGTAGATTTTAACTAAGTTGTGTGCCCAATTTCTTCCACAGTGTGTTCCAAAAATGGCTAAGGAACTTAGTAAATCTATCTAAAGTAATGCTCCACAATAACTGTAATGAACCGGACCAAATTTTTTTTTTGATTTTTGACAATTGATTACAATGCAACACGCACCCATTAAGGTTAGCACAAACCAAAACGTTGCGGAAAGGAACTCTAACCAGAATGTACACCAGGATCCCGATGTGGGCAAGGTGTGAGCATTGGTCAGAGGATCTATGCAATGCAAACTGAAGGAACTCTAACCAAGAATGGCGCCGAGTGATGGTGAGCATATGGTCAGAGGATCAATGCATGATGACAGAATGTAACCCTAACCAAGAATGGCGCCGATGGATGGCGAGCATATGGTCAGAGGGTCCCTAAACTACTCAACTGAAAGAAAATAGGCGGCAAGCCAGCCTCTTCCACTTATTCAGTGGGGATTACATGTAAATTCAAAATGAAGGGAATGAATTGCTGACAGTACTACTGTTCAGCTTACAGCAAATTAGAGAGCTTGCCAAATATCATAAGAGTAAGAACTTCCAAAGCTATAACAAGATAAGATCCCCCTTCTACAATCACAAACTCTTTGAATATCAACCCCTCGCACAACTAATGAACTTCCTTAAATCTGGTATGACTGATTTGACAGATTTAATGTAGAACAACAACATAATCACTCACGAAAATGCACATAACTCACTCTAAACACATCCTATTGACGAGAAATCAAATGCAGATTACTATACTGATATAGGCGCCCAAGATGCAATCCCTAAACCACCCAAAACAAGCCTTATTTATTTTTGCACAAACTTCAATGTACTTCAAGATGGTATAGCCCAACTGCAAGGGCGAATTTCCTCTATAAAATCAAAGAGACCCAAATAAAATCTGGAAATTGGCATGAATGGTCGCCCCTCATAAACAGATTGATAGGTTCAATACCCAAAATGATAGCATTTTTATTTCATGAGCTGTGAGCAAATCTTACATTCCTCAATGACATTCAACAACATCAAAATATGACAGAAAATGTAAACTAGAACTCCCAAAATGCAATGACTCAATTGGAAATGCAATTCAAACCTATTACAAGCTAACCTCTCAACTAGTTGCTATCTTTCAAGCAAGAAGATGAGCCCATGCTAGGAGGAATGCTTTCCTCGAAGCGAGTGCCTGAAGACAATTCAGCAGCATAACGGTGTAGTAGACAAAAGATGCCAAATGAAGAGCTGAGGCCTGATTAAATAGACAAGAGAGAAACATCTAGAAGCTTCCAGAAGGCGCCCAAACCCTAATTTCAAATTCACCTTTTCCCTCCAAAGAATGGCGTCCTTTTTCACCCATGAAATATTTCACTTTGTTTTTTCTTTTAAAATAAAATCAATTCTCTCAAATAGGCGTCCCTTTCTTCATCTCAATATTTGACATTTAAAAGATATAACTTATCTCTCCATGACGCCTAGACCCTCAAAGTTCCCCCTTTTTTTAAAAACAACTTAAAGTTGTACTGCTAGGCAAGGGGTATAATATTAAAATATAATATTATAATGAAAATACTTATCTCTCCAAGAATTATGCGCCCAAAGCCAAGAATTGAAGTGCCAGCTGAACCAACTGAAGAAGAGGACCAACTGAACTGAACCCAAACTGTCCACTGCCAAAAATAGAATTTACTAAAAATAGTAAATTCGCGAAGTTGCCCGGAATGCCAAACTGAACACGTCACTGCAAAGCTCTCTGAAAACCCAGAAAGAATCCGCAAACAGAATCCCGAACCTCAAGCAACAACCTCCTCAAAACCAGGAAACCCTAATTTCACCATCCGCGTAGCCTACAGGTCTCCGGAATAGGCCAACGGTCAACTGAAACGGTCACAGCTGGGAAGGGGACATTACAATAACCCATGCAACCACACTACCTCATTGAAAAATAAATTCACAACCCTCGATGCATCATTTGACTACTAACAAGGAATAAAATGTCATTTTTGAAAATTTGTTAACTACTAGAATGATGGAGCCAACAATCCAAAGTTCAAATTCATGGACAACTTCTCCCAAGGTCTATTTGGTGTGTACAATGTTTTGTCCAACCCAATGTTTTATACAGCTCATTTTTTTATTTGAAATGTTTTAAACCTTTTAACAAATCCTTTTACATCCTTACCACAAACTTGGATTGTAGTATATCTCCTCCAACATGGTCTACATCTTGTCTATGGCAAAAGGGATATGACTTTGGAATTGACAAATGAGGTTCTCCATCATTGAACTCCTTAGAGATACAAACTGTTTTTGCTTAAGCATGAATCCCTCTTGCAAGTAGTAGTTTTCGAATGGGCCTCTAGTTCTAGCTCATGGATTCATGCATGTGTACTATGCACCTACAAGATCTAGACTATGGCAATATGAATCCTTCACCAATTCCATACCCACTAGTTCAACAATCATCATGGAAAATAATGCATGTCTCTTGCTCAAGGTATCTATTGCAAAGACGATTGCCGTTGCACCAAAAGATCGACTTGTTAATGCCCGATACAACCGCTGGATTTATACAAGATCCAAGATCCACAAGAGGCATTTAAACCATGTCACGAAGCCCGAGCACCGCGCTGGCCCACGTCGAGGAGACCAAGGGAGACACCTTGCAACAATCCCCCCCGCGCAAGCGAGGGGTTTGAACCTGTGACCTCGGCTCTGATACCAATTGTTGCAAAGATGGCTTCTGTTGCACCAAAAGATCGACCTATTAATGCCCGATACAATTGCTAGATTTATACAAGATCTAAGATCTACAGGAGGCGGTTAAACCATGTCACGAAGCCCGAGTGCCGTGCTGGCCCACGCTGAGGAGACCAAGGGCGACACCTAGCAACAGTATCTACAACCTTATTGGTTTTATCAGTGTGATGCTTCATCTCAAAAGAGTAACCCTACAAATACTCTAGTCACCTCATGCCTTTGATAAAAAAATGTTTGGTTGTTTATGAACTTTGGTGTCTAGAAGCCCATGTGTGACACAAAATCCCTGGGCAACAAGTAGTGCCTCCACTTATGCAAATCTTGCAATATGGCATAGAACTCTTGGTTATAGATTGAGTAGTTACGCCTAGTCTCAGCTAATTTCTTACTAAAATAAGTGATTGGTCTACCCTCATAATTGAATAGAACACCTATTGCGCTATTGTTGGCATCATAGTCAACTTGAAAAAACTTTCCAAAATCCAGAAGTGCTAATGTGGGCTTCTTGGTCACCTTCTTTAGGAATTTAAAACTCTTGGTAGTAACAACCATTCACTTAAGTCCACCTTTCCTCATGTAGTGAGTAAAGGGTGCACAAATTTAATTGAAATTTTGTATGAATGTTTTGAAGAAGCTCAAAAATATGTGGGTTCTAACTTGTGTCACACTTGTTAGTTCCTACAACTTGACAATCACATTGACCTTCTCTAGATCCTTCGTCACTCTATCTTGAGATGAAAAATATGAAGTATATACTTGTTTCTTCTACAAGAATGTACACTTCAATTTAATGCTCAATTTCTCTTTTCTTAGTTTTATGAAGGCCTGCTATAGGTGCATGAGATGCTCCTTGTCTTATTGAACACCAAAATATCATCCAAATACATGATCAAAAACTTGTGTAAAAATGGCTTTATAATTTTTTTGATTAACCTCATGAACCTACGTGGGGCATTTGTCAACCCAAATAGCATCACCATCCATTTGTACAAGCCTTATCTTGTTTTGAATGTAATTTTCCACTCACCTCCTTCCTTGATATAGATATGATGATATCCACTCTTGAAATTAGTCTTAGAAAGGTAATGCATGCCAATCAAGCAATCCATGAGATCACCCATGTGTGGTAATGAAAATTGATACTTGATGGAGATCTTATTTATTATGTAGGAGCCAATACACAATCTCCACACTCCACCCTTCTTTTGTGAAAGTATTGTAAACATTGAACAAGGGCTCAAACTTTCCCAAATTAGACCTCATTCTAGAAATTCTTCCATTTGTCTATTTAATTCTGGACTCATGTCTAGATTCATTCCGTGTGGTGCATTATTTGGAAACTAGATCCTAGGATCATGCAATGTGAGATGTTGCACACTAGTGGTAATCCTTCTTGCATCCCACTACTGATCACATCAATGAACTCTTTGAGCAATACCTCAATCTTTCGCTCCCCTAAGTTGCGAAACTCTCCTTCCTTTTGCATGGGATTGACTACTAATGCATAGAAGTTCCATAGAAACTCTTTTGCTAATAAAAACATCATCTTGTTCTCTACAATCTTCTCTTTCTTCATTGGAAATAACTCATACATCTTACCATCTTTTGTGATGGTGAGAGTTTTCTCCCTCATGTTATGGATGGCAATATTGTCATACTACCATGGTCTTCCTAATAAAACATAGTAAGCATCCATGGGAATCACATCATACCATATTTCATCTATGTATCAACCAATGTAGAATGTAAATTGACATTGATTGATCATTGTGAGCTATTGTACCTTCTACAACAAAGAGACTCAATATGGCAAGTGGTGCACAATAGTTTTTAATCCCAACTTTTAAAGCATTTTAGTGGATGCTAAGTTGTTTTTGCTGCCACCAGCAACAATCAATTTGCAGCATGCACCTCTTAGCTTGCACTTAGTGCAAAAGATATGATACTCTTCCTTAACCATGGTTCATTCTCCTCATTCACAGGTTTGAACAGAACTTTGTGCAAAATCAACTTCTCCCCAACTTTAGAAGTGGCAATTTTTGCCTCACTTTCTTCATTTTCTCCTTGCATTACATGCATAGGTTTCTTTGTGTGACCCTGCTCACCATGACTTCTAGACACTCAAAAAATAAATGACCCACTTGTCCCCCACTTGAAACAAGTCACATTGAAATCTTTGCCATGACTTGTTTTTCCTTTTCCTCTACCCATGTTGGAGGTTTTCTCACCGTTGGAGCTTTGCATGGTATAATTAGACTCTATGGCATCCTTTTTCACATAAGTCTACCTTTCACTTCCCTATTTTCTCTTTCCACCTTTGTTTCATGCACTTTGTTGTCTCTGGAACAACTTTTCCTTTGCTTTATGTGCAAGTTGATAGGCATCCTCCATAAAATGATATGCAATAACCAAATTTCATCTTAAATGGAAATGTGCAAACCATTAACATATTTGGAGACTTTACCTCCATTCTCTTCCAGATGACCTGCCCAAATGCTTAGTCAATAGAACTCTTTTGTGCACTCCTCCACAAATATCTCCATTTGGTACAAATTTTGGAGTTTCTTAAACAAATCCATGTAGTTGGTTGGCATGAATTTCCTCTTGAGCTTGGTGACCATGCCATACCACTACAAGATATTTATCTTGTTTCTTTGAATGCAATTCTTCTATACATTATCCCACCGCAAGGCAACATGCCCTTTTAACTTTGTGGTGGCATGCTTTGACCTTCTTGGGGTTTTTGATCGACTTACAATATAAGTATTCTCAAGATCAATGATCCAATTCAACAATTATTCAAGATTTAAGCTTCCTAAATAGCTAAGAAAATTAAACCTTTGTAGTGCTCCCACTAGAGCTTGTGCAAATTGATCTAGTACAGAAAATTTCTCACAAAAGTCTACATCTTCACTCCCTCATGTGGCTTCATCTTCTCTCTCATCCTCACTAAGGGTTCTTGTCATATCAGCAAGGTCCACCAAACACAGTCCTCTCCAATCCAAGGTTTCCACTTGGAATCTCCCTAATATTTGGGTTGTTTCTTTCTCTGGACAACCTACAATGCAAAAATCACACAAAACCTAATGTTAGGGAACTAACACAATTCTCATTCCTAGGACTCAAAACACAAGCTCTATTACCAACAGATGCAGAATTGTAAGTGGGTCAAATGAACAACTAGTGATAGGTGCACATAGTTACAACAAAAGAAAAACGAAGATGACAATGAAGATAAAGAAATATAACACTTTGTTCAATTGCAAAAAGATTACACATATGGGCCCTTTATAGAATGATGGATCAAAATTGAATACCCAACCTCTCCAAAGACTACCTGCATTACAATCTACCCCAGCCCAATTACTAGCTAGAATCCACTCTCAAACACTAGCTGATCGTTCCCTAAAATTTCCAGCCCCTCCTAAATTGAAGTATGGCTGTTCATAATCTTGCCCTGTGATCATTGACCTTCATCAGCAAACTGAAACTTGGAGCTGAACTTTTCAAGTTCAACAATTAAGAATAACTATCACTTTAAGAAGTTGAACTGTCACTAGAACTAACTCAGAGCTTGCCATTTCAGATTCTAGAAGTGAAATGATTGGTAACAAATAAACATTAATCAGCCATGACCATTCACAGGAAAACAATTTGACAGATGTCAAAGTCATCAATCAATTCAATTTAGAAATGGAACTGGCAATGACACAACATGTGGCAACAAGCATGAGGGTGTGCATAATTAGACAACATAACATAAGGTTTGCACAATGAACAAAAAGGCTGTGCATCAATCCACCCATTTGTGTGGCAACACAGATTTTCAACAAAGATCTTAGAGAGACTGTGCATTAATGTGAAAGTGGCATGAGCAGGATGCTCATTGAAAACCCTTTGACATGGTGCATACAAAGCAACCATATCCAAGAGAGTAACACAAGAATACTCCTGTGCCAACACAAGTGTTGTGTGGGACTACACAAGTTTACAAACAACAAATATTTCCACAACATTAACAATGAAAATATCAAAAGAACAAAGGCATGCAAGCACAAAAGTGGTGCGTGACAAATTAATTATTAAACATCAAAAAATATATTTTTTAGTGATGCAAGAAACACAACCCCTAGGATGCTCCTACATCAACAATTAATCAATGCCATGATAATATATAATAGTTTTATAGGTCTAATTTAATTAATGAACTCTTAAATTTTTCTCCGAACTTTATATGACTTTTTTGTAATGTCCCCTTATAAATTTATCTTAACTTTGTCTTTATTCTCATAAAAGTTAGTCCAGAAATCAATCAACTTTTATTGATATACTTTAGTCGATTAAGAGCTACCTTCAATATTTAATGCTGATTAGGTTATTTGACTTATATATTGAAAACAATAGATAATATGCTTGTAGAATGCAACCAATATCTGATATATATTCTGAGATGTAATCTGAAATGATAATTGATTTAGAAATGGACGATAGACATTACAATAAATTTGCTGTGTCTGATTTTCTTATCAATTACATGCATATGAATATGGGGTAACTAGATGTCTATATCAATCGCTGTTTCTGATTTTAATCCTTCACTTTATGCGACTGGTTCCTTGGCCGGGTGTCTGATATCTATCCACTATTTATGCAGCCAGTACTATGTGGTCATTGGCTCCCTAGGAGCGCCTTAATCTGCTAATAGAAATGTATAAATCTGCAAGCTTTGATCGATGCTGTCTTGGCTGGATTGGTTGTCCTTTATATATCTTCTGATTTGAGGAGTTGTGTTGATTCAGTAAAAGGGGGGATGTCTTTTAGAATGGCCACATCCCTTTGCTACAAATCTTAATCGCTGCCTTATTCCATCTCCTTTAATACTTAAACTCTTAACCGATAGTTATCCTTAACAAACCAATGTCTTTAATTAATCTATTCTTATCGCTGCCAAACATTGTTATTAGAAATAATTAACATTATAGCAAATCGCCGCCCACTTTGGAGTATCAAATATTTTATATTTTATTATTATTTTTTTATGCTATCTTTTTAAGCAGTTTAAATGGGGTTATCATAGTCTCCCCTCCTTGAAAATGCTTGCCCACAAGCATTCATAGGTTAGTATTTTGGAGGATTTTCTCTATCGGTAAACCCTTCCATTTGATGAGGTATTCTTTGATGGACCTGTTCCTTAACTTTTTCTCCTTGAATATGCTCTCCATTCTTTTGGTTGAGACCACATGCGGCACTCCATCAGATAATCTCGTAAATGCCACTTTCTTACCATCCACCTTGAACTTAAACTCCATTGTTTGAAAGTTTTGAGTACTTACGAATGGACATCATCGATTGGATACCAAGTACAGCATTGGTATCACCTAACTCCACAACATAAAAATTGTAATTTTCAATTTGGGTACCTTTGTTGAACACGATATTTGGTAGCCATCCGCCACCATCACGCTAAACCCTTCATGTTCACTTGTTTGGAGTCCTTTCTTGGCGACCGAGGCTGAATCAATATAGTTATGAGTGGCCCTGCTATTAATTAGTACCGTTATCTTTTGTCCTTGCAATACACTGCGAACCTTAAATGAATTGAACCTTGGAGATCTAGTCATAGTGGTGATTATACCTTTCTTACTTCTTTTAGGTGGAGACTCTTTTACCTTTGGAGATTCTTCCTCTATTTCATCTTGCTCGCTACTTAGATCTGATTCATCTTCTTGATCGCTATTGGGCACAACTTTGATATAACGAATCTTCCCTTTACCAAGGCATCGATGCTCTGGTGCCCAAGGTTCTTCTCAAGTAAAACAAAGTTTCTCCCTTCTCAAATCTTGCTTGGTTTCTTCACCCATTTTCTTTTTTGGCCATTCCCTTGAGAAAGGTTGTTTTTCTTGGTCTATTTGGAATGATGACCCTTTAGATGGCATCTTGTTCTTTGTTGCACTGGAGTCCATATCCCTAGCCTTCTTAATTGCTTCTTGAAGTGTACTAGGGTTGAGGGCTTTGACCCAACCCCTTAAAGGGTCCATTAGGCCATCCATGAATTGGACAACCAATCTTCTTTTGGAGATGTCGGTGACCAACATGAAATATTCCCTTAAGTTTTTTTTTGAAAATTATCAGCACAATAGACCACTAATTAGTGTTAGCTCCAAATGATAACTAGCAAGAATAGTAACCCTTCACCTTTTGATCACCAAAATCCCAATGTGGGTGAGGTGAGAGCATACGATGCTGGGGATTGTTAGCAAACTGGAAATGAAATACAGAGTTGCTAGGCGGCTAGCCGACCATGAATGAAAGTAAATGCTGGAAATACAAAGAGTAGGTGGATAACCGACCATAAAACTCTATCACTTATTCAGTGGGAGCAAAGTTATTACAAATTATAAGGCGGCAAGCCAACCATGAATCCTCACTACCACTTATTCAGTGGGGGGAATTTAAACAAAGTGCTGAAAGTAAAGATAATAACTCAACCACTTTTTCAGTGGGAGTAAATACAAAATATAATATGCTGAAAGTAAATAGCTGAAATAGTACTACTGTAATCAGTGTTACAATTTTCCATCTTTTACAATGATTTAATGAAGATTATTGCTCTAACTTCAGTAGAAATGTTTTACAATATTCCTTGGTACAATTTTGGATGAGAACATCAAGGAAATATTGCATAAAGCTGTAATAACCAGGTCTGATATACAAAACCAGCAAACTGAGAACACAAACCGACAAGCTAAGATAGCTCCAATATGCTTATAACTCCATCAAAACTCACCCAAATGACTCCAAAACAAATGCCAATGAATCCTAGTATAAGGGTGACCAAGTTCAAGACAACAAACAACTTCAAATGTTTCCCAAACTTAAATGCATGCATTCCAATGCAAGCTGAAAATGATTAAACCCAGATGTCTCAGCACAACAAGAGACAATCTGCTCAACTTAGATTTCTCAAACACATTATGCAGCCAACATGTACAACATAGAATCAAGCCTCTCAAGGCATCATCATAGCCCATGCATAAAGTGAATGTTATCGATGTGATCATCCTGTCACAATGAAGTTGCAGTTCTCTTTTCATCTCAGCGTCACACTTAGAGATCTTCACAATTTGCAAGGAATAGTGGTATCTCCAAAGGATCTTGTCCTAGTGATCACTTTTCAAGAGAAACCACGATTTTGACTAAACACACATGATTCAAATAACCACAGTCAGATTTGCACAACTTAGAAAATTGAATTTTAGCCTAGAAGGGTGATTTTAAACAAAACAAAGAATACTTATCTCTTTAAATATTCTGATGGATGCAAATACTGGACATAGTATGATATGCTGCTCTTGCGCTCAAATCAGTCCACAACCTTCACGGCTTGAACATAGACCCATGACTTAGAATTTGTAGAGGTGGCAGGGTTAATTTTGAACATGGTCTTTGACCCTTCATATTTATCGATGCACTCCATTTCTAGCTAGCTTATGATCTGATATCCCAGTGATGCCTTCTGATATGATAGAAATTGAATGAGATATCTAATGAAATTGAAGCACACGAGCAATTATCTGGGCCATGCACTTGATATTGCTTTCATTTCATTCCAATGGCCACCACCGTTCTCCCTTTTTATGGAGATAGTCAATGGAGTTTGGTAACCATGTGAGCTTCCATCATTTGCTAGTATTGGTGACTGTTTGTTATCAGCTCTTCGACCGTTTCATCCTCCTCATACTCACTTCATGGGTTGGTTATACTCACAGGCAATTACAGTGGCTGTTGCAGACCTGCGCCAACTTGCAAATGGAGTTTCTAGCCTTCATACGGCTTACACACCAGCAACAATTTTTAGTCTTTAACGCCCAACTACTAGCTACAGGTACACCTTTCCTTAACACATTTTTTAACAAACCAAAACTTGCGACCTGCCTTACGCAGTCATCCACCCACTTGCCTACCTTTGACGGCTATCTTACATGGAACGAACCAGCATGTAATCAAGCGCCTAGCTCAAGGGAGTATCATGACTTGGTAAGCCTGCAAATGCCTGGTTGCTTAACGATTCTAATTGAATCTTTTCCTAAACCCGCTCTGATACCATGTTAGTTTTTTTATGATCAGACATGAAAGCAATTAGAAAATGAAACACATAAGACAATGAACACCACAAGATACCCTAGGAAAACCCTCCTACTCGAGGGAGAAAAAACCAGGAAAAATATATCTCATATATATTCAATAAATAAGAGTAGAGATTTGCTTTGCAACTCAGGCTCAATACATGGCCAAATTTGATACAATGAATAATAGCATCTCTCCTAGATGTAGATACAAATAAATATGTTTCTCCTTGAAATCTATTTGCTGCTATAGGAAGATGATCTTCTGCTCACGTATGAACTCCTTCTAGGCATGCAAATTATAATGAATGAAATTTATTCTAAATGAACAATAATCATTTCTAATATATACATGAAGAGGAGAAGATTGCGTCCTTTCAAGGAATGAGGTCAGCCTCAAACATGAAGCGATGTGACTCATGAAGGTGGCGAACATTATGAGGTCGGCCTCATATAAATTTGATTTAACAAACAAACAATAAATATTATTTATTATCCCAGATAAAGCGTCTCTTCATCAAATGACATCTCAATAAAATAAATAGCCGATAAGGCTACATTTAATTTTATTGCTTGAAAGTCAGGGCTGGAAGTTGAGGCTTGACGCTGTTAACACCAACACTCCCTCTCAGCTAGGGAGGAAAACTTCCAGCTGTATAAGACATATCACCTCATCGTGATGCCAACCACCATGGCTACACCCATGTGTGGAAAAGATCATATCACCTCATCGTGATATCAACCACCATGGCTACACCCATGTGTGGAAAAGAGCTTATCACCTCAACGTGATAGCATATCATCTCATCGTGGCTACACCCATGTATAGCATATGTGCATAAGTGCCCATCACTCAACGTGATGTCGTCATCTCATCATGATGGTCACCATAGATACTCCTAGAGGGTGAATAAACACTAGTACAAGAAAATCATCACGGACTCTCTCACGTGATGTTGTCATGGAGTCACACACATGACATCCACCTTGGATACTCCCAGAGGGTGGAAACAAGGGCTTTCACCTCAAATTTCTCCATCACAGAGAAAGATGCATTAACAAGGGCTTGCACCTCAAATCTCTCTCATAGAGAGAAATGCATTAAAGCAAATCACAAAAGATCACCGATACTGAGACTCCCTCTCAGTTAGGGCTTCATTCTCCACAATACCCAGCTTGACTCGAAAGTACACAACTTTACTCTCGAGAGAGGCTTGGTGAGAATATCTGCCGTTTGCTCATCAGTACTAATGTATCTCAACTGATTTGCTTTCCTCAATACCATATCTCTGATATAGTGGTATTTGATCTCTACATGTTTGATTCTGTGATGAAACACTGGATTGACAGAAAGCTTCACACAACTTTGATTATCACAATGAATGATAGTAGGCTCCAATGATTGTCCAAACAATCCTGCAAGGAGCTTTCGAAGCCACATTGCTTCTCGAGTTGCTACACAAGCTGCAATATACTCCGCCTATGTGGTGCTCAGTGCCACTGAAGACTGCTTCCTGCTACACCAGGAGATCATCGCAGACCCCAAACTGAAACAACATCCAGAGGTGCTCTTCTGATCAGCAACACAACTTGCCCAATCAGAACCAAGCAGCTTCAAGTCCACATCAGAAGAATATCTCAAGCCATACCCAACCGTGTCACGCAAGTATCTCAGGATATGCTTTGCTGCAACTAGGTGTAATTGCCTTGGTTCACACATGAACTGACTAGGTGCACTCACTGCATAGCAAATATCTGGTCTAGTGCTGACTAGATACATCAGTGATCCAATCAATTGCTTGTACATAGTAGGATCCTACCAGATCTGAATTAGCTGCAGCCTCTTTTAACTTCTGAAAAATGGTTTCCATAGGTGTTGACATGGATTTACAATCCATCATATTAAATCTCTTCAAGATGTCAATAGTATACTTCCCTTGGCTCATAAAGATTTCATTAGGCCTTTGCCAAACTTCTAAACAAGGGAAGTAATGCATGTATCTAAGATCCTTTATCTCAAATTCAGAAGCTAACTCCTTGTATTTGATAATGAGATATTTTGCTCCAGTAAGAAATAGATCATCAACATAAAGAACCAAGATTAAAGCCACACCATCAACTATCTTGAAGTAGAGATTTGAATCAACATCATTCTTGATAATGGATTGATATCCTTCAGCCATAGCATCTCTGGATACTTGTTGACTTGACGCTTCCTCAACATTGGAAAGCTCAAATTCAATGATATGACTCATCAATGCAACATAGCTCGGAAACTACTGTGGTCTTTTGCTTTCTCTGAAAGTGCCTCTAGGAGTTGGAAACCTTTCTGCCTCCTGCATTGTTTGCCTATCCCATAGAGGTCTTCTATGACAATATCTCTTGGCCCATCAGTTGGTTATAAAGGCTCAACTGGATCACCATCCTGTTCTGGTTTGGTAGGCTCCCTTTGAATCTCAGGAGTACTTGCATCAATCTTCTGACCTCCTCGTCTAAGGTTGCCTGCAATGCTTGCCTTGGAGGAATGGTTTCCAGTGCACATCTTTGTAGAGATTCAGGTTTGTCCTCTTCGACCTCATCCCAGATCACTCTATTCTGACCTTGCAATACAACAACCTTCACTTCTTCTTAGTGAGTCACAAAACTCCCTTTGAAGGTTAATTCCTCCTCTTCGAAGAAGCTGATCACAAAGACAACCTGAATAGGTTCTTCCTTTTTCTTCTCGATAGATGTCTTCAGCCACCAACTCAGTCTCAAGGCTACAAGTTGTGACTCCATGCTTCAGCCTACAAGATGCATCGAGCTCTTCTTCTCTTGAAAGCAGTCACTTACGCTTCTTGGTCCGTCCTTAAGACATTAAGGAGAGATTACTACTAGTTCATAGAACTCAACTAATTTGAAGAAAAATACGAATGCTGGAAGCATACATGATCTACTATTTTAATGTTATAGTATGAATTAATAACTACATAAGAAATTCATGAACATGAAATACATATCTCATCAGAATCTCCTTAAATAATCCCAGATAATTAATTCATCATTCATTTGCTTCTCGATCCAATCTGCATTTTAAAGGGTTAATAATAATAATAGATTATTTAAAAAAGCAAATATCAAAAGTCAAGAAGTAATGGAACTTATCTTTATTGATCCTGATATATCTTTCTTCCATCTTTTACTCCTCTTGAAAGAGCTAATCTCAGCACAAGAGACAATCTGCTCAACTCAGATTTCTCAGACACATTATGTAGGCAGCATATACAACATAGAATCAGGCCTCTCAAGGCACCATCATAGCCCATGCATAAAGAGAATGTTATTGATGTGATCATCCTATCACAACGAAGTTGTAGTTCTCTTTTCATTTCAGCGTCACACTCAGAGATCTTCACAATTTGCAAGGAATAGTGATATCTCCAAAGGATCTTGTCCCAGTGATCACTATTCAAGAGAAATCACGATTTTGACTAAATACACATCATTCAAATAACCAAAGTCAGATTTGCACAACTTAGAAAACTGAAGTTTAGCCTAGAAGGGTGATTTAAAACAAAACAAAGAATACTTATCTCTTTAAATATTTTGATAGATGCAAATACTAGACACAGTATGATATGCTGCTCTTGCGCTCAGATCAGTCCACAACCTTCACAGCTTGAACACAGGCCCATGACTTAGAATTTGTAGAGGTGGCAGGGTTAATTTTGAACATGGTCTTTGACCGTTCAAATTTATTGATGCACTCCATTTCCAGCTAGCTTATGATCTGATATCCCAGTGTTGCTTTCTGATATGATAGAAATCGAACGAGAGATCTAATGAAATTGAAGCACACGAGCAATTATCTGGGCCATGCACTTGATATTGCTTTCATTTCATTCCAATGGCCACCACCGTTCTCCCTTTTTACAGAGATAGTCAATGGAGTTTGGCAACCATCTGAGCTTCCAGCATTCGCCAGTATTGGTGACTGTTTGTTATCAGCTCTTTGAACCTTTCATCCCCCTCATACTCATGCCATGGGTTGGTTACACTCACAGGCAGTTACAGTGGCTATTGCAGACTTGCGCGAACTTGTAAATGGAGTTTCCAGCCTTCATACGGCTTACACACGAGCAACAACCTTTAGTCTTTAACGCCCAACTACCAGCTACAGGTATGCCTTTCCTTAACACATTTTTTAACAAATTAAAACTTGCAACCTGCCTTACACAGTCATCCGCCCACTTGCCTACCTCTGACGGCTATCCTCCATGGCGCGAACCAGCATATAATCAAGTGCCTAGGTCAAGGGAGTATCACGACTTGGTAAGCCTGCAATATGTCTTGTAGCTCCACGCCTGGTTGCTTAACGATTCTGATCGGATCTTTTCCTAAACCCACTCTAATACCATGTTAGTTTTTTTATGATCAGACATGAAAGCAGTCAGAAAATGAAACACATAAGACAATGAACCTCCATGGCGCGAACCAGCATATAATTAAAATACTCATGAAAATTAAGTGGTAACCAAGGGCTATGGAACAGGTTCAGTCCTTGTCAAAGATGCATTAGTGGTTTGTGGGAAGTTGATATTGTTTGGCAAGGTGCAAGACATCATTTTCTGAATAGTGTATTGTTTAATACACTAGGAAACTTGGAAGTTTCAAGTTTTCAAACAATAGAAATTGTTTGATGTAACGAGTATAGATAGGAGGGTTGACAAAAGTTTTCCTGTCATTTCTCTTTTAGTTGTCAATGCATGAAAAATCTGTAGTTTTGCAGGTAGCAGAGATGGGGAAAATCATAAAAGTTGTTTGGCAATGCCTAGTGACCTCTACAACCAAGCATGCTAAGCTTTTATGGGATGGGAAAAGATCCAATGAGATGTATTTCAAAAGAGAGAATGAATAATAAGTAGAGAGTGAGATGATTATAAAAATACAAGGAAACCTTGAACTGTTCTATAACTGAAGAGAACCGTTATAAAATAACTATCCCTTGTTACAAATCCATGTTTAACAGTTTATTTGAGTTGTTATATCTTAGCCTATTTGTCTTTTGCAACATTTTTCAATGTCATAGTCCAACCATAGCTTATTATCAATTCAAAAACGTCATCATGAGACGAGAAATTATCTTTGTATTTTTAGAAGCCTAAATCCTAGAACCTACATGGTGATTGTAGAAAAATCATCTTAAATTCTACATGATAATTGGAGGATTATATTCGTAATGAATTTCACACAGAAAATTCAAACTTTTTAATTTTTAAGATCCATGAACAATTCCAGTTGCACAGGTTCTGTTAGTAGGACTCTCTCGTATGTAGAGATAATCTAATTTAGCTCATTAACAGTTATAATAGAGTTTGGAGTAATAAGAGACCATTAGAATTTGCTTGTGGAAAGGAAGATTGCAAATGAAAAAAATTATGCTGCTAGGAAATGGAGGCAAATAGGGTGCACAATTACTTTTGGGAAATTTTTTCTTGATGTGGCTCAGTGGAGTTAGCTGTTTGTTGCTTTTGATGATTAATAAACACATCATTCAACCCTTCTTCCACTTGCTGCCAGTCCATGTTTGACTGGTCTAAGTAGCTTGTCACCATGGAATTTCAGTGAATGAAAATACAGAGGGGTCACCTTTGTTCCCTAACTGTAGTAGTTATAGGAGTTGTATTGGTGCTCCTAGTGATTGTGTTTGTTTGCTGAACAACTTTGAAAGAAATGAATTGGGCTATGTTCTCATTCAGGTATCATGCTATATGCCCTAAGCAAAAGCTAGTATTTGAGGGAAACATAAAACACACACACAAAAAAAAGGATGAAACAATGACCATATCATTGGTAGTTCGCGTGATTTACACCTTGCACAACATGGAAGAACATTTCTCTAGAAATGAAATGTGGGAAGGCACCCATGAAAGTATGTTACAGTTACTGCTAGTTTTCTTGAAAGTCATTGTGCTAGTTACAATGCATAAATCCAATGTTCTAAATTTCATTTACAATTAAGAAATTCCATGAGGAAATGTAATGTCCCCTTTTCAAGCTTAGTCAATTGGTATACATTTAGCCTATTTTCCGAGTTCCTATGGGCTAATTGGTAGGGAAAAGGGGACTCTAAAGTTCTTGGAGGGCATAGGTTTAGTATTTCAGGGTTGCTATTTTTGGTAATAAATTCAGTTGGTAGTGTGGAGCATCATGATACTTTTAGAAGTGATTTACAGCTTTTGAGGAGCTCTCCAAACTTCTTGGAGAAGCAATCTATTTTTAGTAAGTCACCTAGTTGGCTTTGATCATCATTCCAAACCTTCAGTATCATGTTGGTGTGATAAAAGTTTGATTCCTATGCCATTTTATCGCTTTCCACAACTTGGGTAAAATAATTTAAATATTCACTTAAGTCTCTCATGTTAAAATATTAAAGTAAAAAGCTTAAATGTAATATCTCTTTTAAAAGATATAAAGTGAGCTCAAAAGTGGATGCCTGGGACATGGGGGGCCTTTTTGCTTATTAAAATGTTATAAACTTTCTCAAAAGATCATTTTGGAGAAAAAAGAGATTTTGTTTTTTTTAAATTGAATATTTCCCTCCAAAAAGGCTATATAAGGAGATTGTGGGCTCATTTGAGAGGTTTAACTTGTGAATATGATATTGTTATGCTATTGGAATGAACTTGAGTTCTTCCAAAGCTTCTTGAGGACAAAAACCCTCTTGGAGTTGCTGGTTTCAGGGACAAAACCAACCTAGCTAGCTGAGTGGTTTTATACAAGAATCACCATTGTGCTTCAAATGAAAGTTCTAGTTTTTGGGGTTGCAGAAAAGGAGAGTTTTGAATTGCAAACTTGATGTTGATTGTGAATTTTGTTGAGGGAGATTGAGAACTTGTACTTCTTGCTGGCCATATCACTTTCCAGGCAGGCTGTATAGTTGAAATAAGGGCTGGCATGAGGTTTCCTAGTCTAAGCGATACATTCTTTGGTGATTATTCTTGTTGATGGATGACACCTAACAGTTTGGAGTTCATTGTCATCATTTTGTGGTTGAGTTTTAGTGTTGGTTTGATTGCAAAGAGGCCATATAGTTGTACCTGCTGGTCATACTAGGCTAGGGAGGATGTGCGAATGATTATATGAAGCGCCTGGTTTTTGTGATTATTTCTCTTGGTGTGAAGTTGCCACTTCTTGATTACCAATTTCTATGCATTATTTTAGTAGAGAAACGGTTATATGAGGAGTTTGCTGCTAATTATTGCTGATGTACCTGCAATAAACAGCAATAAGAATATATTGTTTCAGATTTGTGTATGTCCAGTTACTATAGTAGACTGATATATCTATACTTTACTCATGTTGGGAATGTTTTGGAGTATTTCAAGTGAATTTGTAAATTGGGTGTGAGTTTGAAGTGTGTTGGTGAGAGTTCTGAGTGATTATTTTGCTACCCAAACCTGTTGCAGCACATTTTCCAACATATTACAGACCTGTACTAGCATCTTATCTATCTGTTATCAAGGTACTTGTTGATTTAAGCTGGCTGGATTTATTCATGATTTGGGGTGTTACAACAGTTCTGTTTTACATCAGCATTACAATCAGCAGCTATCTCTCTTATTTTGATGTTTACAATGCCATGTGTGCTAACATTGTAATGCTTCGGACGGGCTTACCATGAAAGCTATAATATTAATGCTTTCTAAATTGTAACATTGGATTGTAGTACCACTAGTGAGTTCTTGTTGATTGCTAATGTACTTACCCCATTGAATAAGTGGTAGTTGTATGGATTCCCACTGAATAAGTGGACGGCTTGGTTTTATTCACCCCACTGGACAAGTGGTTTCATTTTAATTTGCCTTCTCACTGAGTATGTGGAAGTGCAATTATTTCATTGTACACTACTAATCACTCTGCTGAACAAGTGTGAAGTGTATTTCCTTTCAGTATTGCATATGCACTCCACTAAATAAGTGGTATTGGTTGGCTTGTCGCCTAGTACTTTACTTTCAGCTGCTGCAATTTAATTTGATATGTAGATCCTTTCATGGTATTCTCTCACCTTGTCCATCTCGGGAATTGGATGATTAGAAAGTGGAACGGCTATTGCATTGTAATCTCACTTTCAGTTGTGAATTAAAAAGAAAAAAACTAGGGTGGTTAGTACAGGAAAAACAGTATTTTAAGATCATAAGATTTGTATGTTGTTTTCCCACGCATCTATCAAATCTAGAAAGAAAGAAAGAAAAGAATAAAGAATAGAAAAATAGAAAAACCAGACAACATTATCCATATTACCATGTTGTTAGATAGTTATTATAATGGAATACAATCTCAACATGTTTATCAACACACCCATCATTGAACTATGAGAATAGTGTAATGTCCCCATTTTCGTGAGCATCAGAGTTCGTAAGGATTAGCCTATCACTTGACCCTTGTTGGCTAACAGTTATGGATAGGGGGTCTTCTATGGCAGTTACCCGGTGATTAGAGACATTACTCCTCAGTTGGATTCAGGTTTTGGCCTTTGCACAGGTTATTTGACTCAGATTGGCACACTTACTATTTATAGTAAGTCACTATTTTGGGAGAGTCAGGGTTCCTATTAATAGAAAGACACCTGAGTAGAGCATATTGGCAATGTCGACCTTGATTGGGCCTTTGCAGCTGTTTCTAGACTCAGTTTCACATACTTACTATTTATAGTAAGTCATTGTTCAGGGTTTCTATTTTTAGATAGGCATCCGATCACATGGAGAATAGGGAGAGTCGACTCCTGGCTCAAACGGCTTAGCAATCAAACAAGTACATCAAGAGATATTAAAGTTTAAGTGACTTAAGTGATTTATTTAATATTTTAATATTATTATAAAGTTATAAAGTAACTTTATAATAATAAAGTCACTTGAGCAGAGCATATTGGCAGTGTCGACCTTGATTGGGCCTTTGCAGCTGTTTCTAGACTCAGTTTCACATACTTACTATTTATAGTAAGTCATTGTTCAGGATTTCTATTTTTAGACGGGCTTCCGATCACATGGAGAATAGGGAGAGTTGACTCCTGGCTCAGACGGCTTAGCAATCAGACAAGACACCTGAGCAGAGTATATTGGTAGTGTCAACCTTGATTGGGCCTTTGCAGCTGTTTCTAGACTCAATTTCACATACTTACTATTTATAGTAATTCACTGTTCAGGTTTCTATTTTTAGACGGGCATCCGATCACATGGAGAACAGGGAGAGTCGACCCCCGGCTCAGACGGCTTAGCAATCAGACAAGTACATCAAGAGATATTAAAGTTTAAGTGATTTGAGTGATTTATTTAATATTTTAATATTATTATAAAGTTATAAAGTAACTTTATAATAATAAAGTCACTTTGATATATTAAAGTGTGTTAAGTGAATAATTTAATGTGGGAATAAATCTTTTATCCCACATTGGCCAGGAAGGTGTTTGAGCTCTCCTAAGGAAAGAATAAAAAGAGAGGTAGGAGCTCATTCTCGGTGTCCAGTTGTTGAATATTATTTTGATTGATTTTTATTGTGGAGCCTAGGGCTTTTGTAGTTTTCTTCTTTGATCATAGGAAACGAAAACTTCCTATTGATAGCATAATTGAGGGAGTGAAAGATCTCTTGAAGGGTTGCAAATTGAGGACAGGATAATTCAGTCCTTTCATTTGTGCAAATTGTTGAAGTTTTCTACAAGGGTTTGAAGTTTATTGTTGAAGAACATTTATAGATGGTTGTGTATCATTCCTCTTGAATCATTTAGGGCATATTGGAGAAGATTTGTTAAGGGTATGAAAGAATTCAATGAAGAAATTCTAAGTTTATTACCTACTGCTACAGTAGCCGCATACAGTAATTCGCTACAGTGACATGCAGCTGTGCAAGTTTGGAAAGAATACTTCAGTTCTTTGATTGGTTCAAAATTAATGGCCTAGGGCCAATTTTTGCACAAGTTCGTTGAAACATTCTCAGTTTGAAAGTTATTAATCTATGCATTGGAGGTTCACAGATTTTGATCAAAAGAGGAGTCCGAGTCTGAGCGAGACATTTCCAGATTTGTATAGAACCATTTACAGCTCCAGGCAATCGATTGCAGCTGGGAGAGCAATTTGCATATTCACAGGGAGGCGCATCATCCAAGGAAGCTAGGCGACCTCATTGATGAATGTTTGGGATGATAAAGAGCTGTACATTAATTAATATCTGCAATCATATCAGCAACAAGGGCGATTCTATTCCAACCAGGTTCTTTTCATAAATCAGTCCATTAGCATTGCATACTTAGAATATAGTTACAGCTGTAGGTTGCATAAATGTGCATATTCAGATTTCATGCTAAGGCTGCAAATTGTACGCAGAAAATCATTTGATAATCATATGTTGTAATGCCAAGAGTCATGGCAGTTCGATATCATCACTGTAGTGAACAATTTGATAGCAATAAAGGAGACAAAAGTGCTGGTCTGAGATAGATATTATTGCATTTGTAACTATCATTTATACTATGCATGGCAAGTGTTTTACTAAATGTCAACAAGCTGTAGCTGCACTTTGCACTCATAGTTTCTCATGTACTTGTATTTGAAAATCCAAAGAGAATATCATATTGCATTTAGATCTGATTATAGACATTGTAGAAGTGTTTTTAAGAATTCTATTTATCCTGACATTCTTTTCTATCAAGCAACATCAAACTAAAAATACTATATCAGCAAACAAAGTGTTCGACAAAATTTTAAGGGAACAAAGATGAGTTTTTGAGTCAGCTTAGGCTAGGCTCATCACAAATAGGTAATGGCCATGTAAAAGCATATCTCTACCTTGGAATAGATGAATCATGTGTATCTATGTAGTTGCAATTTACATTATTGAATGCTTATCTTCACAAAATATCCTTTCCCCAAACGTGCCTTTCAACATAATCCACAGCATTGAAAGTAGGGTGAAAATGGCCTTGGGTACCACATTTCACTTGCCATCAACAAAACGATACTTATCCTATTCCTTGTTAATCATGTGTGCACAGCTAAAATAAAATGAACCAAACTCTCATATACATGTAGTTCATGGCAGATAAAGTAACTAATCTCAGGTCACAAAAGCTGCCTAGACTTGCAAGTTAAAATGATTAAATTTGGTTACTGTAAACAACTTCCCATTATAAGGAGTATCTTCATTGTGTAACACATCATGCCAATAAAAAACATGAAGTCTATACAATGTGGCAAAATAGACCATTCCAATGCTGCAATCCAACAACAAATTAAAGCAAACACGTGCACTTACAGAAACCCTGCTCATATGCAAAACATGTTATTTCTAAGACATTTGTTTTCTAGCAATAAGTCCTCAAATTGGCATGCTTGGAGATAATTCAGTATACTTTGGGGATTGTAAAATGTAATCATGTTTAACCTTACATAATTTGGAAAGAATGATGTTTTTTCATGCTGAAAATGCCTGTTCTATATTGTGGTTTTTTTGTTGTGTTGTGATCTTACTTTTAACAGTGAAGTGTTTCAATTTTCAACTATGGACTCAAATAATTGAACCTGTGCATTCCCCTTGCCACCTGCTACATTAATGTATATTACTAGATTGGCTTCTAGCTTTTCCTTGATGATGGTTCCAGGAATGAGACCTGAAATGTCAGTTCCTATACCACCTGTGCAGTCTCATCTAAGCAAAAATTGCAAATTGTCAAAACTATAAACAAGCTAATCTCAAATCAAAGAATCTCTTATTTATTCTTGGCTAGAATATATTCTCTTTCATAATAAAGAGTTCTCTAGAGTATCTCTGGATATGACAAAATGATTAGAACAAATTGAAGATTCATTCTGCTACCCAGATTGTACATTGCTTAAAGTTGATGGAACATCAAAACTAACAAGCTACCCAAATATGTAACTTACAGACATAGAAGAGGTAGCAAATGAAATTGTTCATGGGGTCATTGGTGAGCCCTAAAACGCACAAGTTGTAATGTAGTATGATTTTCCATTCAAGATTGGAAACTTAAGATTTCACAGTTTTACAAATCCACAAATATACTTTTAATTGGTAGAAAATTTTACTCTATAGAATACAAAGGGTAAGGTGCAACGAATTTGCAAACCTAGAAATAGAAGATAATTCTAAATTACCAATATAAAAAAATTCTATAGAGGAAAGGATTTACAAGATACTGAATCCATCACCTCACTTGCAAACCTAAAAATAGAATATAATTTTATACTACCAACATAAAAAATTTCTATAGAGGAAAGGATTTACAAGATACTGAATCCTTGAAGAATTTTAAACACAAGATATTCAGTAAAGCTTAAAACGATGTTGAAAAGCCTAAAACGATGTTTAAAGAGTGAACCCATGAATATTTGTATGGTGCTGATGAGAAGAACCCTAGGCTAACATTCCAATGTTTAGTAAAGTTCAGTAAATGCTTTGCATTTTTGTTGACCATATGCAATAAAGTCATGTGTGATGAACCACCACTCTGATGATTTTGTTACTCTAAACTTGTAGGTCTGATTTTTTCGTTTGGTTGGTATTTTGCTTTTTTTGTGTTTGAGTTTGTTTGCTAGTAACACTAAAATAGTACAAAAGAGCATATGCATAAAGTTGAAACTTCTAATAAACTAATCTATGGTAATAACTCACGTAATTATTCAAATCAATAGCCAAAGATGCTTTCTTCATTACATAATAGAGTACATAAGATAGATGGCTTACATCATATTAGAAACTAACTACATCAAAACCCACACTTTAACTTACAGCCATACAACACTGTGAATAGTGATTTGCTACAGTAGTAAACCCCATTAAATTGCTCACACCCGCTGAAATACAAACTTCTCCCACCAAAATCCGAATTTGATGGCTTTCCTAGGGCAAACGCGCCCCCTTTGGGTGAAGTTGCAGCCACACTAGATAGGCGTTTTTTTCCTTAGTGCTGATGAAACCCTCAAGAAAGGGCGGCTGGCTGTAGCATCTTCAAAACAACCCCAAAATTCTTCAAAAAGGTAAGAAGCTCCTGTGCTAACGTGATTGGAGTCAACGGCAACCCAAACCACTCAAAACAAGGCTGAAAACAACCTGCAAACAGCAACGTAGGTCTCCAAAAGAAGCAGCAATAACTGACCAACAACCTTAAGGTGGTGTTTCACACCCCCAAGCAGCTCAAAAACGAAGAACAAGTCCCACCAGGCTCACCCACTGCAAGAAATCAGGAAATCCTAGCCTCTTTCTTCCTCCAAAGCCACACTCCAAGTTTTCTTCAAGCAAAATGATCATCATATGAAGAGGGTCGAACTTTCTCACTTGCCATTTATAATTTTACAAAGGAAACACTATTCATTAAAGTGAGCACTATTCACTTAAGTTATAACTTTTTCCACTTTAGCAATGAACTGTAACTTTAAAATATAAAGTGACCCCTTCATTTTAAAGACACATGGTCCCTAGGCCGAGGATGGTGAAATAGAAGGTGAATATCATTAAATTTAAGCACTAGTATCATGCCAAACGCAACAATTCACCCTGCCACCATACTCCGGAGATCAACACTGAAGTTTGACGACCAAGTGCTCGTCCAAGTGACCCTCTATCCAGAACCATTAGCCTATGAGGGTCAACATGATACGCTAATCTACTGACGTACGAGTGCCTAAATAGAAGGGGACATCACAGTCCGCCCTGAAATTGCTTGTCCCCAAGCAATCTCAACTCCGGATGTTGTAAAATGTCCTCGCTCTCCCATGTAGTATCCTCTATCGGCAAATCCTTCCATTTGATTAGATATTCCCTGATGACCTGCCTCCGCAACTGCCTCTCTCTGACTTCTAAGATGGCCTCAGGTACCAGAATCAATTTCCCCTCATCATCCAATGGTGGTAAAGCTGTGGAAGGAATGACGCGATGTCCCAATGCCTTCTTGAGGCGTGACACATGAAATACATTGTGTACCCTACTATTTGCCGGCAAGTCCAACTCATAAGCCACCTCGCCTACCCGTCTGATGATCCTGAAAGGTCCGTAATATCGCGGCTTGAGTTTCTCTGCACCACTCTTCCTGAGAGTTGACTGGCGATAGGGTTGCAGCATCAAATACACCATATCCCCAACCTCAAAAGATCCCTCAACTCTTCTCTGATTTGCATACTGCTTTTGCTGATTCTATGCCTTTTGAATGTTCTCACGGAGAGCTCTCATAATATCCTGGTTCTCCTGTAAAAGATCCCCAACATTGGGCACTCTACTGTCACTCAACAACAAATCAAGAAAGTTGGGTGCCTCATACCCATATAATGCCATGAATGGGGACATCTGAATTGACATGTGGTGCGTGGTATTATAACATTATTCACAAAGATGATTCCACTTCACCCAACCCCTTTGCTGTCCTGCTATATAGTTTCAGAGATATCCTTCCACCCATTTATTAACAATCTCCGTCTGACCATCCGTCTGCGGGTGGTAGCTAGTGCTTGGAGTAAGCTCAATCCCACATAGCTTGAATAGCTCTTGCCAGAAGTGGCTCAAGAACCGACTATCTCTGTCGCTGACAATGTTCCGGGTAGCCCATGCAACCTGAACACCTCACGAAAAAACGATTCTGCTACCTATGTAGCTGAATATGTAGTTGTTATCGGAAAGAAATGAGCGTATTTTGTGAGGCGATCAACAACTACATAGATACAGTCTCTACCTTGGGCTTTCGCCAAGCCCGTAATGAAGTCCGTCGACAAGCATTCCCACTTTAGGAATTGGAAGTGGTTGAAGCAAACCAGTAGGATAGGTGTGCTCCTGTTTATTCTGCTGACAAACATGACACTCTTTGACATATCGAAGGACATCTGACTTGAGTCCTTTCCAAGTGAAATTTTCTTCTACCTGCCTGTAAGTTTTGAAATACCTCGGATGTCCGGCCATGGGTGCATCATGAAAGGCCCTCAATACTATGTTCTTCATTTCTGATCCTGGGGTCAAGAAAATCTTTCCTTTGTAAATGATAAGATCATTTACAATTGAATATCTGCTATCTTGCACCGAACCCTCAACGATGCTAGAAGCCCAAGAGTCTTTGGTATACTCTGCTATTATCATATGTCTCCAGTTCTCTAAAATCTCAACCATGGAACTCAAATGTGGATGGCGAGACAGGGCATCAACAACCACATTCTGGGACCCTTTGACGTAGGCAATGTCAAAGTCATATGATTTCAATTTGCTCACCCACTTCTATTGACGATCGTTGAGATTCTGCTGTCCTAGGAAATGCCTCAAGCTGTTATGATCGGTCTTAACGCAAAATTTGCTGCCCACAAGGTATTGCCTGAATTTGGCCAACGCATGCATGATGGCCAACATCTCCTTGTCATAGATGCTATAACTTCTCTCTGGTCCTCTTAACTTCCTGCTCTCGAATGCTATCGGATGCTTGTCCTACATAAGGATGGCGCCAATCCCTTCACCCGAAGCATCACACTGAAGCTCGAAAGGTCTAGTGAAATCTGGTAACGCAAGGACAAGACAAGTAGTCATCAGCTGCTTAAACTTCTCAAAACACTCTTGCGCCTCAAGAGTCCAAACGAATGCCCTTTTCCTTGTCAAGTCTGTAAGTGGCGCTGCATTACGTGAATATCCACTGACAAATCTGCGGTAGAAGCCACACAAGCCCAAAAATCTTCTAAGTTGAGTAAGATTCTCGGGAGTAGGCCACTCTATAATAGCCCCGACCTTGTTAGGATCCATATGCACACCCTCTGCACTAATGATATGGCCCAAGTACAACAACTCCGACATACCCAGATCACATTTTGATTCCTTGGCATACAAGGACTCCCTACCAAGAATACCCACTACCGTATCCGAATGGGCAATATGCTCCTCCCAAGCCTTACTATATACCAATATGTCATCAAAGAAAACAAGTATGAATCTCCTCAGTTGTGACTGGAAGACCCTGTTCATGGTGGATTGAAATGTAGCAGGGGCATTGGTTAGCGCAAATGGCATAACCACAAACTCAAAGTGTCCACAATGACAACGAAAGGCTGTTTTCTCAATGTCTTGCTCCCTCACATGAATCTGATGATACCTCGATCTCAAGTCTATTTTTGAAAACCAACAAGCACCATGTAGCTCATCTATCAGCTCATCAATTCGGGGAATAGGATACCTGTTTTTGATTGTCCTTTTATTCAACAATCTTTTTTCTTCACTAACACAACGGATGAAGCGAATGGTGACTTACTAGGCCTGATATGTCCCATAGCGAGCAGCTCCTTAATCGTTTTCTGTATTTCATCCTTAAGTCGCTTAGGATGCCTATAAGGTGTGACAATCACGAGCTTAGCGCCCTCCTCCAACTCAATGATGTGTTCAATACCATGGTCTGGTGGTCTACCAGGTGGAATCTCACTGAACACCTTAGTGTGTTTAATCCTCAACTCCTGTATGTCTGGATGATAGACTGGGGTTTTCTGCTCCTCTTGTGACGACATCAACGTGCACTTTGCTGCCCACTCAATCATGTCGTGTCGCATGATTTTCTCCATTCTACTGAAAGATATCATTCTGAAATTACTATCTCTGATGGCCTTCAACACATGATTCCTCCTGTCCACTGTAAATCTCATCTCCATATCATGAAGGGTAAGAGTAAACTCTCCAATGTCATGAAGCCATTTCATCCCTAGAACCATATTAGTGTCTCCCATATTCACCACATAGAAATCTGCCTTAAAGTCATAGTTATTTAACCGCATAGGGAGATCTGAAACCATCCTATCACACTTGAGAGTGTAGCCGTCCGCGACTTTCACTCTTATGCCCTCAAATTCCTTAGTCTGAATCTCACGCCTCTCAACCAACCTAGCATCAATAAAATTATGCGAGGCCCCTGTATCCAACAAGGTAATGATCTTTTTCCTAGCTAAGACCCCTTGCATTCTGAAAGAGCCCTCTCGCTGTATGCTAGTGAGACGTGCTTCTTGAAGCTTAACTTCCTCCTCCGTTTCGGCGTCATTTCAACCTCATTTTCAAATTTTTCTACCTCGGATTCTTCATGCTCAGTGTGTTGGTCTGATTTTTCAGATTCAGAATCCTCATAGAATGCCCACATTATTCGGTTAGCCTTCCCATTAGGTCTCAATGGACAGTCATGGTTTGCATCATAGGGTCCTTTGCAATAGAAGCACAACTTCTTTCTGCGCAAGTCATCTATGGTTTCTTTGTCTAACGGGGCTATTGATTTCCCTTTGGAATCTAAGCTTTCCTTCTTCTTAGAAAATGATTTTCCGTCCTTGTATGAAGATGAGGCTTTAGAAGAGAACTTACTTTGCGGAGCTGCAAGTTCCATGCTCCTAGCTTTTTTCACAGCTTCCTGTAGAGTCGAGGGTTCAAAAGCTTTGATCCAACCTCTCAATGGTTCCGATAGACCTTCGATGAATAATACAACCAATCTTCTTTCTGATATGTTGGGAACCATAACTGATAACCGCTGAAAATCACCTATATATCCCTCTAAACTACCAACTTGTTTGAGTTGAGCTAGGTCTCTGAAATAGATTTCCGGATCTTTCTTATCAAAGCGTTGAACCAACCTATCGACAAACTCCTGGTAAGAAGTGATGCGGTTATGCTGCAATGTGACCATCCCATGATACCACCAATCATGGGCTACTCCCGCCAAATGCAAGGTGGCATACTTAATTGCGTCCTCCTTTGCCATTGGTCGAAGAGTCAAGAACGTATCTAGCTTGTGGACCCAAGCCTGTGTTGTGGTCTTACCACTGCCATTGAATGTAGGCAAAGTGAGTTTACCAGTGGCATGTTTCAAGTGTCTATTTTGATTTCAAGGCCTCCTATCTTGCCTTGTTCTGTAATGCTCTCTTCGTTGACTTACAAACCCGTCAAAGCTGATGCGCTCCCTGACCTGTGGTGTCAGTAACTCCCATTAATCATTTGCTGCCATGATATTATCTGCAAACATTGCTTCACCCTCTTCTTCAACATTTTCCTCTTCTGGTTCATTTGTCAAAAAGGTAGGACGTGTAGGCCTATCAATAGTACGAGTAGGTGCTCGTTGTGCCTTGGGTGTCCCCACAACGCTCCTGTTATCATCAGGTATCTGGTTTTTCCTTCCTTGAGTATTCATTTGTTGTAAGTGTGTCATAAGTGCTTGTACAACCATTGCAACCTATTCCTGTCCAGTTGCCAAGCGTCTAAGAATCTCACGGTCATCTTGGTTCTCATTATGTCCCCTATTTCCTCTTTCATTTCTAGGTGGACTACGATTTCCCCTGTCTCCCATTGTGGCCTGTTGTATATCAGCAACCTGATTTCTTCGTTGGCCTGCTCTTTGACGAGTATAATATCTGTGAGGGCCTACTTCTTGTGGCTGCATGAAAACTTTAACCCTCTAGGATGGCAGGATCAAAGCTCTGATACCACTGCGATGAATCACCAATCTGATGATTTTGTTACTCTGAACTTGTAGGTCTAATTTTTTCATTTGGTTGGTATTTCGCTTTTTTTGTGTTTGAGTTTGTTTGCTAGTAACACTAAAATAGTACAAAAGAGCATATGCATAAAGTTGAAACTTCTAATAAACTAATCTATGGTAATAACTCACGTAATTACTCAAATCAATAGCCAAAGATGCTTTCTTCATTACATAATAGAGTACATAAGATAGATGGCTTACATCATATTAGAAACTAACTACATCAAAACCCACACTTTAACTTACAGCCATACAACACTGTGAATAGTGATTTGCTACAGTAGTAAACCCCACTAAATTGCTCACACCCGCTGAAATACAAACTTCTCCCACCAAAATCCGAATTTGATGGCTTTCCTAGGGCAAGCGTGCCCCCTTTGGGTGAAGTTGCAGCTACACTAGATAGGTGTTTTTTTCCTTAGTGCTGATGAAACCCTCAAGAAAGGGCGGCTGGCTGTAGCATCTTCAAAACAGCCCCAAAATTCTTCAAAAAGGTAAGCAACTCCTATGCTAACGTGATTGGAGTCAACGACAACCCAAACCACTCAAAACAAGGCTGAAAACAACTTGCAAACAGCAACGTAGGTCTCCAAAAGAAGCAGCAATAACTGACCATCAACCTTAAGGTGGTGTTTCACACCCTCAAGCAGCTCAAAAATGAAGAACAAGCCCCACCAGGCTCACCCACTGCAAGCAATCAGGAAACCCTAGCCTCCTTCTTCCTCCAAAGCCACACTCCAAGTTTTCTTCAAGCAAAATGATCATCATATGAAGAGGGTCGAACTTTCTCACTTGCCATTTATAATTTTACAAAGGAAACACTATTCATTAAAGTGAGCACTATTCACTTAAGTTATAACTTTTTCCACTTTAGCAATGAATAGTAACTTTAAAATATAAAGTGACCCCTTCATTTTAAAGACACATGGTCCCTAGGCTGAGGATGGTGAAATAGAAGGTGAATATCATTAAATTAAGCACTAGTATCATGCCAAACGCAACAATTCACCTTGCCACCATACTCCGGAGATCAATACTGAAGTTTGACGACCATGTGCCCGTCCAAGTGACCCTCTATCCAGAACCATTAGCCTACGAGGGTCGACATGATAGGCTAATCTATTGACGTACGATTGCCTAATTAGAAGGGGACATTACATCATGGTTTAGACTTGAAGCGACATAATAAACATTCTAGCACCTAGCTATTTCAATCCACGTCCACAAAAGGGCATTCTTAATTGTGAACAAAATAAATGAAATTTATGGAAGTAGGATACACATGTCACAGACAGTATTGTGAAATATGCATGCATTTGAGAATAATCCTCTCATTTTCTGAAATTAATTATGCAATTAAAAAATCATAGTCCATGATATTTGAATCATTATAAATAATTATACCTTTGATGCAAGGCCAAACTGGCCACACACAAGAATTCCAAAGTGTGCACCTTTCCCCTGTAGTTGAACCATGCCAAAGAACCAACTGCACTAACAAACAATGAAATTGATTAGCATGCAAAGTGTTTGACCAAATGCCCACAATAGATTGCATGCACAATTTAAAAACTATGCATCTTGGTGTGGTAAAAGTGCTTTCGATTTGATGTACTATGTAGACATTTGTTTATAGTTTCGTTATTTGTTGAAATCAAGCACATGATTAAATAAATACAACCCATAAGCACTGAAATAAGTCCAAAAATATGAAACATTGCAAATAACTACACCTTTGATACAGGTTCAAACTACGCATGCACAAAATGGAAATTGTGCAGCTTTTCCTAGCACCCTGATAAGCAGATCTCAAATGGAAGTGGTCTGGGCTAGGAAAATGATGTAAACCAATAAATAGGATCAAATCAATGTTTCCTTGTTTTGGTGGTGTATTGACTTTTGTGAATAGTATCCCTTTGAAGAAGAAAGAAAACTACACAATCAAAGTTTATAGCAGGATTTGTGCTAAGGTTTGACACCATTTTATCATACATAAAGACTTATCATATCCAGACAAGTTGGCTTGAGAAAGGGCCTAAGCATCAAAACATGACCATTTATTGCACAACGCTCATAATGAATCTCCACCAACCTGATTACCCCACCAATAGTTTTTTGGAGAAGGGCTTCTTTTCGCATTCCGTATTAGGATATGAGCTTTGAAGATTTTCTATCTGCATGTTTTTGAAACTGCTTGTTGATAAGTTTCACTTTCAGAATAAAAAGAGCTCCTGAACCTGTATATCTTGCAGGTATTATCAGATGGGAATATTTCCTCAAAATTTTTCTAAAGAAAGGAGCTCTCACACTAGTCTGCATGCTGAGAATCTTTAAGGCTTCAAGATCACCACATCATGTACTATGAATGGTTTGAATGATTCCAAAAAAACTTAAAATATATCATTTACTCTTGGGTGTAATAAGTCCATAGTAACGAGACTTGACTCCGCAAACTTGGAAAAATGAAAAAAAGTTGAAAAAAACCTAGAAATTTAGAGATTTTTAAGGATTTAAAACTTGTTTCAAGTACCCTTTATTGAATACAACACAAATAAAAGCAAATTTGATCACATACACAAGTATACAACGATCACATAAGTATAAAGTACACAAATTGTAGTTGCGCTGCTGAAGGAAATAGCATACTTAGATATACAAAATTAGTCAAATGTATACAAAACTCATGGAATATGAAATCCATAACATCAAATGTTCCATACAAATATGAAATATCAAAACAATAGCTATAAGTCTATGACTCTATGGCATAGTGGAGCCAACATCCTTCCTACGAAGGCGTCTAAGGGTCCTGGATGATGAAAAGTTACATAAGTATTGTAAAATGAAAAGTTTTAAGTTTTTAACTTTAAATTTGAATTCGATAATGAGATATATCTAGATTCTAAAATAATAAAATTTAAATATAAATTTTAAAACAATTAAACGAAAAAGAATAACTTGGCTACATGGAAGGGAATGGTGCAGTAGTACCAAAAGTCTGCAATTGTCTTTTTTGCTGCATCATGTGCGTCCTTGTTCCAACCCATGCTCTCAAGCGACTGTTGGGAACTAGGAGTAGTGTGTGGTAAAAATATGAGTCCATGACATCAAATGTTCCAAACAAATATGAAATATCAAAACAATAACTACAAGTCTATGGCTCAAAGGAGTTTGCATCCTTCCTACGAAGGCATCTAAGGTGGGTCCTAGATGATGTAGCAATTGCAGCCATAGTCTCTTCTTGTGACTCCATGCCACCCTCACTAACATTAGTTTTGGATGTGTTTGCTCATGCTTTAGCCTACTCCTCTGCCATGGCTATGGCCTCAACCTCTCTATCTACCCAATCAACCCAATCAAGGTCCTCATCACTAGCACAAGTATACATCGATCATATAAGTATAACTATAAACATGAATTGTAGCTGAGTTGCTCAAGCAAATAGCACACTTAGATATATAGTCAAAGACTCAAATGTATACAAAACTCATGGAATATGAAATCCATGTCATCAAATGTTCCAAACAAATATGACATATCAAAAGATTCAAAACAATAACTAGAAGTCTATAGCTCAAAAGAGCCTGCATCTTTCCTATGAATGTGTCTAAGATAGGTCCTGGATGATGTAGTAGCCATAATCTGAAGTATCGGGGAAATTGCCCTAATGGGGTTGAGAGGTAGTACCCTTTGTGGGGGTTTAGGCGCAATGCCTCTAGTGGGGTCAAGGGTCAACGCCCTTCGTAGGGGTTTGGGAGCAGTTCCCCCAATGGGGTCAAGGGGCAACGCCCCTCGTGGGGGTTTGGGGGCAGCTCCACTTGCGGGGGTTTGGGGCCACCGCCCCCAGTGGGGTCAAGGGGCAACGCCCCTTGCGGGGGTCTGGGGGCAGCACCCCCAGTGGGGTCAAGGGGCATCACCCCCAGCGGGGTCCCAGGGCAACGCCTTGGGCGCGCTCCTTGTCGCGATACAGGGAGGGGTTGAGGGGCAGCGCCCCCGCCACCAAGCCCAAATTAAGACCTCCAAAACCATACAAACCTCCATGGTGTACACCATTTTGCATTCACAATAAGTAAAAAAAATAAAATGTTAATTTCAAATTTCATGTATTTTTTTGCACTTTTCAAACCTTGCCTATTGTCGAGTCCTGTTGACGGGACTCGCCTGGACTCGGTAGGACTTGGCCGAGTTTGAGTCCGAGCCCCCAGGACTTGGCCAGGGTGACTCGACTCGGGACTTGCCGATTCTTGATGAGTCTGGGCGAGTCTCGTTACAATGGTAATAACTAGAAGTCACTTAATGCAACATTATTTTTGATGAATAAGTGTCTACTATATTATTTGAGAAATATATATTACAGTAATTCAAAAAAAAGGTGGTGGAAAAGGATTGCACCTCGAAATGTCCAGGGAAGATGAAGCCTCAAACAAAAACAAAAAAAAATCAAATACAGTCAAACCGCAAAGCTGCAAGAGCTATAGAACCAAAGGGAGGAGGTGGCCTGTCATGATTAGAGGGTTTCCCCCAACCATCCAAAAGGTCTTGGCTGTCAAGAATTGCCTCTCACCTTGTAAAGGGCCCTTCTTCATTCTATTTTCTAGTCTGAGGAGCAACTTGCACATGAGATATGGCTAACCTCAACCAAGGAACCTTGCCACTGTTAGGCCAACTAGAGGCACTCCTATAACATGGCTAAGAAGTGACAAAGGGAACACGTGTCTATTGGGACTAGTGTTACAAGAATCAATAGAAACCCACCAAATTTGGCAAGTCCCAAGCCAAGTAGAGGTAAACAAGTCCCAAAGACTTGGGACCCAAGTACCCAATGAGTCCTGTTGGGAAAATTTGGCCATTGTAGCAAAATTTGAAATTCAGAAAATTAAAAAACATAGAAAAGGTTAAAAACCATTTTGTTGTATATGGTCTCCGTGAGTCAAAAATCACATTTATTTCATTTCTAAGCACAAGGAAGAGGAAAAACGAGTATTGAAGTTAAAATCACATGCTATTGAAACAAAACCCAGTATACAAATTGAGCAACAAACATTGAAAGAATATCATTCAGGCATGTTTGTAGCAGTCCTTATTGCATCTAAAAGAGCCTATGGTGCATTTGGAGGAGGTCACCATTGATTTGAAGCAACCCACCATTAAGTTGAAGCAAATGAAGAGATATTTTCCCATTTTGAATCTTTTTCTTTGTTTTTCTTTTAAAATTTCACTTGTCTTTTACATTTGTTTTTTTTCATTGTAGATTCATGGAACAAACTCTAGTTAGTTTTAATCTTTTTTTTTACTGAACAAACCCTAGCATGTTTTCTAACTTTTTATCTCTTTTTTAGCTGCAAACCCTAATTGTTTGTACATTTTTTATTTTTTTTAAAAACTAAGTTTAACTAAAAACTCTAAATGTTATTTGTTTTCTATTTATTTGTATTACAGCAACATGCTTCACATTTATAAATTGTTCTACTGTTGGCCCCGATTAATAAAGACCTTGTTGGAAACATGTTGTCCGAGAATCAGAAAAAGGGGATTTGGTTTGCAAACATTGCAAGATGAAATGTGTGGGGGAGATATTAACCAATTGAAATATCACCTCACACAAATACCTTACCAAGATACTAGACTATGCACACTTGTACCTCCTAAAGTTGTGTGTGAGGTATAGAGCCAAATAGAGACCTTTGACAAACAATTTTTTTAAAAAAAGAAAGAAGCAAAGAGAAGAGGTGGCAGCCACACTTGGAGATTCTTCTTCTTCAATTCCTCTATTTCATGGATCTTTGAACACCAGTGGCAATATTATTGGTAGTGGCAATTCTAGTGTTGGGAGTTGAGTTAGTGGATCCAAATTAGATTCATATTTCATACCATGCACTATTTTAGGTTCCTAACCATCATTTGAGAGCATGGGTTGATACAAGGAGAAGCATGATGCAACAAGGAGTGCAATCAAAGACTTTTAGTTTTATTGTTACATTCTATTTCACATAGTCAATAATTAATTATTATTTTTATTTTAAAATATATTTTTAATTTCTCGTCTCTTGAATTTTTAAATTTTAGGTTTTTGCAAAATTTAAACACTAAATTTTGCAGTATTTATTTTGTTTATTTTATTTGCTTTAGGTCTTCTTATTGGCAAAATATGGTAGAAACCATTACTGTTTGTGGAGCAAGATTGAAAACCCCTAATGATGAGGAAATAAAGGGCTCCATTTTGATTCTAACATGGCTGATGTGAAGATAATCACGACTAATAATTGGACAGATAGGAGGAATGTGACATTTTTGAACTTCCTTATTGCTTCCTTAGGTGGCTATACTTCTTAAAATTCATTGAATTAGTGATTAATATTTCTAATTTATACTTTAGCTATTACCAATAACATTCCAAATTTCATTGTTTCTTCCTCAAGTGGCACATTTTTCTTGAAATCCATTAATGCTCAAGGAAAAAAAAAATGATGAATACCTTTGTGAGGTTTTGGAGGAATTCTTGGTTGAGGTGGGTGAGGAGAATTTTGTGTAGATATTTAAAGATACACTGCAAATTATGTTGTTGCAAGTAGACTTCTCATGGATAAGCACCCATCCTTATTCTAAACTTCATGTGTTGTTCATTGCCTTGACCTCGTATTAGAGGATCTTAGCAACATTTCATTGATCAAAGCATGTGTTGAGCATGGTAAAAACATTTGCAAATACATATACAAAAATGCTTGGGTCCTCAACTTAATGAGAAAATACTTAGACAAAAAAGAGTTGGCTCATCTTTGAATAACTCACTTTCAACAAGCGTCATTGCATTGCAACTCTTACTTCATTCAAAGGCTATATTGAGGCGCATGTTTGCTAGGAAGGAGTAGTTCACATCTTCATGTGCTAAGAATAATGCAGGGGTTGATGTGGTTAATTGGGTTTTTGATAAGCACATCTTATGGCATCCAACAAAGGGTGTTGTTGAGGTAAGTTCATATTTCCATTCTATCTTTGTTCATATTTTTATTATATTTGTTTGTTTTTGTTAATAGTTATTTTGTTAATGTAAATAATTGCAATTCCCAGAGCCTTTAATTGTTTTTCTTTGATTTGTTGATGGGGAGAAACCCACAATATATATGAGGCCCTGGATAGGGCCAAGGAGGCCATTAGATCCATTTAAAGTGTGGTTGAGGATAAGTATCATCCCATATGAGACATAATTGATCAATGGTGACACCATCAGTGTCACAAACCCTTACATGAAGTTGCCTATTTCTTGAATTTTATGTCAATTTTCTTGAAATTCAAAGCAAATGAGGAGGTTTTGAGTGGGCTCTACACAGTAATAGAAAAAATGTTACTTGATCCTCAACTTGGAGCACATATTGTCTCTACGATTGAGATTTTTAGGCTTGCACAAGGGAACGTCTTTGCACGAGATATATGCAAGGCAACTTGGATGACATTACAGTCACACAAAAGTCTATTAAGGGTGTAATTTAAGTTTAAAACTTTTAATTTTTTTATATTAATTCTGAAACTCGAAGTTGAACAATGAGATTGAGTTCTTTTTTCTCTCATTTTAGATGCATGGTGAGAAAGGTTTGGTGCTAAGATGACAAATTTTTAGAAGATTGTAATTCATGTCTTGATCAAACCATTCAACACTTTAGGATGTGAGTGCCATTGGAGTATGTTTGAGCACATATACTCCAAGAGGAACAATTGGTTGTCAGCGTAAATGTTGAATGATTTTGTTTTATGTTCATTGTAGTCTTCATATCCATCACAAGAAAATACTTGACACTAACTTATTTCCCATTAGGCTAGAGGATATTAATCCATAGTTAGAGTGGATGACCAAGATTGAGGATCTCACCTTTAGTGAGGACAACCTTGCATGGGTTGATAAGTGGATCTTCATCTAGAGGCAAAGGTAGTAGCCATGGTAGAGGAGGATAGAGTATGAGAAAACCCTTTGGATTTTGTTGTCGCTACTACATAGGCAAACACCATGGCTACATCATCATCAAGGAACTATCTTAGATGCTTGTGCAAGACTTTCCATATTACTATGGATGTTGGGAGGAGTGATGCAAGCTCCTTTGAGCCATAGTTACACTTAGTTTTGATATTTGTTTTACTTTTGATGCCATGGATTTCATAATCCACGAGTTTTGTATACACTTGACAATATTTATAATTTTATATATTTAAAAATATTATCTCCTTCAACTAAAATCCGCTTTTGTACTCATGTAATCAATGTATACTTGTGTATGTGATCAAAGTAGCTTCTATTTGATTAGTTTATTGTGTTTTTTAAGTTTATAGATTGAATGGTGCATGACAAAAGCTTTAAATCCTTTAAAATCTCTAGATTTAATGGGTTTTTCAATTTGTTGAGTCTTGGTTGATATTAGGCACCAAGTTCAAGTCTAGGCCGAATTTGAGTTTTGTAACTATGGCTAGGACTATCCACATCCTTAGTTTTGAGATCCATAAGAGCCATGTGAATTTTTTGGTACAATCATTCTGGCTGCAACCATATTTGCACCCTCAGGGAGGGGAGGGACCCCCACTAGAAGGTGAAGGTGCAAGTTGCAACACATGCAATAGTGTTAACCCAATGCTCAATAAGAGTCTATAATAGGAAACTTCCAAGGAAACGCTGTTATCCTACATCTGAATCTACAAGAGAACACTAGAACAAATCATAAATTCATTATACAAGGAAAAATATCAATCAATAAAAGCTCCTAAAAGCAAAGTTGAGCTTCTATCTTTCCAAATACTAAATAGAATTCCAATTTGAAAACATGCAAATTTTGGGTAAACTTAGGCAACATCCATGATCAATCACCCAAAAGAGTCATGTGTGAAGAAAAGAGCTTAGATTTAAAAGGCATGAAAAAATCTTGTATCCAAGTCCAAGTAACCAAAGCTTTCAGGAAAAACCAAAAAAGGTGCTTAAATGTTTGTAGATTACCACAAAAAGGACGAGGACTAGAAACACTCAAATGGACCAATTGAGATCTAATAGAGAGACCCTCGTAGAAAGTAAACCAAGAAAAATGAGCAAGCTTGGGCTCCAAAATGGCACACCACACTATGTGAAAGCTTTGTTGCCATAAAGTGGCCATGGACTGCAAACCCCATTTGTCATGGAGCTTATGAATCATAGACAAATGCAGAGAAACCATGAATAACCCTTACAAGACTTTTAATTATGGAAATGAGTTTTTAGATACCATTATCAATCCTTCCATCAAGATATGGTGCATCTAACCCCAATATTGTGAATTATTTTAGGAGGAATTGACTCAAAATTGGTCTATAAAGACACAAAATCTAGTTTGGAAGGCTTGAATTTGATATTGGCTTCAAGCCAAGATAAGCAAATTTTAATATTTCTAGAAAAGAGGTTTGAAATGAACCCAATCTCTCTATGGAAAAATTTGTGAGCATGAATCCAAAGAACTTTGGCTAAAGGTTTATCTTGGAAAGTTATAACAGGAGACCACCATAGAGAATGTTGGTTAATACCAATCCCAAATCTAAATTCATTCCCATTCTAGAATAACTAGGTTTTGATTGCCTCATAGGCTTTCCAAATGTTTTTGGCAACAAAAGGCCCTAGATATGCACATGAATCCTTATAATGAGAATGGAGTGAAAGCCTAGCCCTTTCCAAGCCTATATGACTTGACGAACCCTAGAAGAGACAGAATGCTGCAACAAAATGTTCCAGGCCTCATTCCCTTGAAGAACTTTGATAATCCATTTATAACATAGGGCCAACCCTTGGCAATGGGTATCAATGAGACCAAGGTCTCCTAAGTCATGGAGACGAGAAAAAAATCCTAGGAAACTTTGAGGAAGCCCTTTCTTTGGTCAAAAGAATTCCACCAGAAGTCCCTGAATTATGGTAAGAGGCATTCTACAGCGGCATCGTGAAATCTCATGGCGTGTCTGTATAGGAGTGAATTTGTACCCCTTACGCAAATTCCCCTTTTTCCCTTCCTCACTTTAGAAAACCAAATCCGAAGGCAAAATTCCACATAAGCCTGCTGCCTTCGTTCCACTTGGCATCTGTTTTGTGTGTCGGTAGAGGAATAAATGTTAGGG